>JBBJLS010000036.1:14199345-14226005 GCA_037577275.1 Bryconaethiops microstoma | reverse complement strand
AACCCCCCCCCTTCCGAAAAACGGCCGAGACGCAATGAGGAAAGTCCAGGGCCGTTTTTTGTCCCAGTCCGCCCCTGCTATACACTACTATACACAAAACAGTACTATACACAAAATGCAGTAAGAGAGGTGGATAGAAATACTATAGATAAATAGTATTTCTGCAGTAGTTTACTCATTAACACATACAGTGGTTTAATACTAAGCCTGTTATAAAATAGTTACATATGTAGTGATATTGCACATGATAACACTATTGCATAAGTAGTGACATAAGTAGTTATATTGCACATGATTGGACCATTTCTACATAACAATTGTACATAATAAAGATACTGCACGTAATGATAATGATTTTTTAAATCCCAGAAAAATGTTCTGGATGTCCTGGGGCATCAAGAACATTTGGCGCTATTGTTCAATTGACCCTGTTGTGCCCTTTTTCCTAATCACATATTTTTTTAACCATTAATCATTACAGTAACTGTAGCAGCTCATTTAGAAATGTGGCAGGGACTAAGCTTAGCTTCTACTCTTATAAATAGACTTCTTACTTCAGTGAATTCATTACATATATTTTATATAATAATATAAGATATTTTTTGATGATTGTATTTTATGTCATGGTCACAAGAGAGTTGCTGGTAAATGGCTCTTTTTCATTTATTCTGTCCATTCATCACTTAACAGTTCCTCTATATGAAAAAAAGAGTGTTATTCTCTCTCCTTCTTTTTCTCTGTGTCTCTCTCTCTTTCTGCTTCTCTCTCTCTCTCTATCTCTCTCTCTCTCTATCTCTCTCTCTCTCTCTCTCTCTCTCTCTCTCTCTCTGCTTCTCTCTCTTTCTCTCTCTGCCTCCAGGGCAACGAGCTGATGTAATCTACACAATGTTTGGTTCTTCTTTTATAAAATGTCCTTGTATGTTCTGTTCATGTATATCTTATGCTGTGTATTTATTAAATGTTTATTTCATAGACAGATACATGTCTGAAAGACAGATAAATGAAAAAGGAACTTATAAATAAGGAACCGTGAAGTATCCTGCAGCAGCACCTCTTGTAAGAGAAAACCCACAGAGGCTTCATACCCTTGAACACTGGATCTTGATTATGAAAATATTTATATATACAGTATTTGCAAATCTAATAAAATGATTAAAACATACAAAGCTGAATGTCTGTGATACATGAACCTAACTGGCCTTTTACCCCACATCTCTACAGTATAATCAGTGATTACACACTTTTACTGTAGAACATGGAGAACAATTGAATTTCTAGTTTTGCTCATAACCAGAATCTGTAAGGTGTTTACCATTATTTAAAGGAAACATGAGTGATCAAAACACATTTTTAATTATTAACTCATTAAGGATATGCCCATATAATACTGTATTCAGTTTAAACTACTTACCTTTGAAGATCTCCATGGTTCTGTGTTCCATAATCTAACTGAACTAATTCATCAATTACGTTCTTTATGTTCTGGTCCCCTCATTTTTTTAATGGCTTGCAGATCTTTTTGTGTTGTGGCTCCCATGGAACTCCCTCCCTCAGAATATACACAGTACTTCCTCTCTTGCTTCTTGGAAAAACCAGTTAAAACTTAGTGCTCTGTCTGTCACTATTTTTCGTTCTCTGTCTCAACAAAAAGAAACTTTTAAAAAAGGTGTTACATAAATAAAAAAGGTATTACATACTTTAAAAAAAGGTGTTACATAAATAAAAAGTATTCTTCTTCTTCTTATTACTATAAATCATTAAAATGGCAATAAATAAAATACTAAACCCTTCAAAAGTTTTCAGTCCCTCAGTTCTTCATGATATGTATTCCCCCTTTAGGACTGATGTCCTGCAGTATTTCGTAGTCGATGTGGATGTGGCCATTTTTTCCTCAGGTGATAAAGCTGCCGGTTCTTCTTGGCAAAGCTTCCAGGTCCCATTAATTCTTGGATTTTCTCGCATCAACAGCACATCTAAGATCTTCCCAAAGTGGCTCAATTATATTGAGGTCAGGAGATGTGATTGGCCACTCCAGAACCTTCTGAAGGGTCGACTTGGCTTTGTGTTTGGGCTGCTGTCGTGTTATCAGGCTAATAAATGCAAAGTGTCCTCCAATATTTTCAAGAACATGCTAAATTCATCAGTCTTGACGGTTCACTTCTCATCACAAGCCTTATTGACTCCTCTCCAAACATCAAACCTAGCGCTCATGGTTGTGACAATGAAGGTCAATTTTGGTTTCATCACTCCAAATTACTTTGCGGCAGAAGTTTGGAGGTTTGTCTAGATGCTGTTTGACACGCTGTAGACGGGCTGTTTGGTTGTGTTGGTGCAGTAATGTTTTTTTCTTCTGTTCAAGAACCTTTTTTTTGTGCATCTTGAAACAGCCACACCACATATTTGCATAGCAGAAGTTGTTTATGGATTTTTTTCTTTACACCCCAAACACCCCTGGCCAGTTCATCCCTGGATGAAATGTATGGGGGCCTTTTAAGAACTAAGACACTCACTCACTGTTTATAAACAGGCACTAATTGCAATCAAATAAGTCACAGCTGTGGAAACGTATCGTTAATAGATGTGTGGGACAACATTTGTGTATATTAGCAGGCCAAACATTCAAAGGTATGTGATCTCAGGGGCATCTGGGTGATTATAGTTATTATGATTTTAAAATAGCACACAGTTATGTCATAATAATATTACCATCATCCATTAATATGTTTTCTGCATGATTTGTCATACTTTTCTGAAAACATGGCCACATAAACCAGCAATAAAAAGATAAGTTTAAAGATTGTAGCTCTTCCATCAGTTAATCAGTAACTATGGCAGATGTATGTATGAAGGCATGGTCTGAATTCTTCTGGATTCTTCTCGTGGGTAAGATCTTTGATGTAGGCTAAAGGGAAGGGATCCTAAAACAAATCCCTTTGGAACTCCAGCTCTGAGGACAAGATATGTTTTTTTTTTTATAATTGATTATAACTCACTGTTCCTGGTTTCTAATTTAAACCAAAGTTACATATAGATTGCTTTGGAAATTGAAATACAATCTGCTGATTTTGAGGTCCATTAATTCCATCGGATGACACTTTCAATGGATAGTTTCAGGTGTAAAACCCAGGAGAAATTCCAAATTAGTGCACAATAAAATCTATAGTTTATCTGACTCAGAGAGAGTTATATTTAACACTATTTTAGATAACATACAGTTAAACAAACTCCAAAGCAAGTGTTAAATTTCAAAGCAAGTGTTCAATTTTCAACACTACTTCTAAACTTTCAGAGTAAATGACAATTCACACTGAAGCATATGTAACAGTCTGTGGTGTTGTTTTACATCATTGCTGTTTTAAAAGGTAACTCAGTTCCAAAAGGTGTAAATATATATTTAGGATAAATGTGTGAAGATTACTCCCTCTATATTTCTAGCTTGTTAATTTACAGTGTAAATAATAATCCGAAACAACTTTTTTATTTGTCAAAACATGTCATGAAAAATCGTATACCTGTCTCATACTTTTGAAACACACATTTGTCTTTAAATCAGTAAACTGTATGGCAGAATAAACATTTAAATCAATTCAATGTGACACTTGTGTCTCAAATGGTCTGTAGTATATCAGATCTTTTAAAAGAAACAGGGTCTTTCCTGGTCTTAACAACTCTGTAAGCATGAAAATGTTTTTTGAAACTCACTGTGTCATTTAGAAATGCGATCAAAAGCACCCTGTCATCCCTACCTATCTTAACCTGAGTCCTCTCAAGCTCAACCTTCCCACATTTTACTATGATGCAAGTGTTCATTCATTTCCAAATAGTTCATTAGTAAATGTTATTGTAATAGTTTTGATAAAACAGAAATAATACTGATTAACCTGTATTGCATGCCTGATTCACTTCTCCAGATTTAAAAACTGTAATCCCTTTGAGTCATTTCCATATGTCTGGGACCTTTCGTCTGAAACCAGAAATGCTAGTCAAATAAATGAGGGTCAGCAAGAATATCAGAATCAGAAAAACTTTACTGGGCCTGGAGGAAATAGCTTGTTTTTCCACTGTGCAGTTCCACAGAGACACAAGAACAATATAAACTATAAAGTCTAAAATAAAAATCAAATAAAAACTGCAGAAAATACACTGCTGTACACAAAATCCTGGGATTTGAGTAATTACACAAACAGCTACAACTAATTCTTAAATAAAGGTCACATCTAGAGTGAGAAGTAATTCTGTAAAAATATTTAAATGAATATACAGCTAGGTTGCTTTTTCTAGTCACACAGAGTTGAACCATTTTTTCAGTCATTTCAAAAGGGCTAAATTGAAAAATGGATATTAGTCATTTTTACATTTTTACCAGTCTGGGAAGTTGTACGCTCAACAGATTAAACCATTAACCAGGTAAATCCATATTGGATCCAGGACTATCAAGGATTCTTGTCAATAGGAATTTGTGGCAGAACAAATAATATAGATACTGTGTGTTCCTAGAATTAATCTCAAATTATTTCTAGATGTCTGTGTGGGTTTCTGCCAGGAGCTTTGGTTTCCTCCCACAGTCCAAAGACATGCACGTCAGGACCAGAAATGCTAAATTGCCCCCAGGTGCGACTGTGTTTATCTGTGTGTGTGTCCTGCAATGGACCGGCAACCTGTCCACCTCTCCCCCCTATGAATGCTTGGACAGGCTCCAGGCCCCCCGCTACCCCGGTTATTATAAACAGGGGATCCTGGCCAATTGACCCTCCTGGGCTGCCAGGTCACATGTTTTACGTTGCTATGGTCAGCAAAATGTATTTGTTTTCATGCTGCTAAGATCCTGTTGTGATCTGACCACCTTGTTTAGATGAAGATCTAATAATTCAGGTAGCACTGGTTGGTCTCCAGTTTTATCATTACCATTTTGAGTTCCTTTCTCAGAATCTTATCTAACCATTCAAGACTGTAATCTCAGCCATTTTACATGAAACCTGTTGCATAACATTGACATAACCCTGCCATACACACATTATGGTAGATGCCATATCCGACTTTGCTCTGCAACATAATAGCATCATCTTGCCACTTCCAGTCATTCTCATTATATATATATATATATATATATATATCTATATCTCACAATTTTTGATGTCATGGCACCTAACTAGAGTTCACTTAGTAAAAACTAGCAAGTCACTTAAGCTTTTATGACAGCAAGCATTATGACCTGTGTAATGATACAAAATCTGTCATGGCCATTAGTCACAGCACATGATTTTGCCAATAACATGTTTCTGACATTGTTATGACATAGTTATAATATAGTTATGTCAACATTATGTTGGAATCAAGTAAAATATTCCTAAACTCCCCCCCCAAAAATAACAATTTTGTTCTCCTAAATGTATGATAAAGTGCGGTGTCACTGCCAGGAGGTTTATACAAAATCATTATTCAGAAATTCATACAAGCCAATAAACAAACATTCAAGCAAAGATTGTCAACAGATGCATCATGTTCCAGCTGCAGCAAAAAGAATTCCTGATATAATATGCCTCCTTCCTCTGCCATTGTTTCCATCTCTCTGATGACATTTCTGCCCATCAATGAAACGAGTTTTGATCTTACTATGAAGCCAAGTTTCATGAAGCCATAGAAAGTGCAGATTAAAACTAATCAATAATGCATTTGTTTCATCAATCTTCGGGACAATACTTTTAATATTTAAATGACCGCCAAAACCCCCCATAGGCTTAACCTGACTGTTTCAGATAACTTTTGCAATGATTAACTGTTTGAAAAAATGGATTTTATGTTTAGTCTGCGTTACTTTTAATCAGTTTTGAAAGTTGTTTTATTTTTTTATTTGACTTCTTAGACTTAATGAAAGATCTCCATTCCACTCCACTCTGCATCAGACAGTATAGGCCCTCTAATAATTTCTCCCACATACTTTATTCTGGAACCCACAAGGCTGTTTGATGGCCTGATAGCCAAGGCCTGTCTCTCCAAACAGCATTATAGAATTTGCAAAAGCTGATCCCACCTGAATACTCCCTCACTGTTTGACCAGTCAATGATATGAGCCCTATAGAGGTACATTCCTGAACTGTAGAGGTGATGTATGTAGAGGCCATACAAGCCAAGGTCCACCCATTTTACACACTGACCCAAAATCCTAGATTAGCCTGCAGCCATATGCCATGTTTGCACGTTGGCGGTAGATTCCATTGTTTTCGGTGAGGAAACCACAGAAAATTCTTCTGCAGTAACTCAGGAATGTTCTATGAAACACAATGGAAGTTCTCCCCAACCTTTGGTGTGCTGTATATGTGGGTACCTTCACCAGTGCCAACACGTGAATTCAGCATGATGTTTCTTTTGCATCTCTTTCAGAAACTCCACTGTTATTTTCACAGCTGAATCTAAATGCTTCTCCTGAGTTTCTGAGCAGTTCAGGTTCATGAGTAGGAGTGTACTGAAAACTGCATTAGCATGATGATCTCAGCATTTGGGAGATAAGGATCATCACATGGATTTAAAAATTGAAAACATATAAGCAAAATTTGCTTTAAGCATGAATGAGCATATAGAATCTGAATGTGGTCCAATCATCAATGAGCTAATAGACATACAGGGTAGAAATGACCAAGATATTCAAGTCATGTTATCAGTGCTTCTCTGGACAAAGCAAGAGGTACAATGTTTTCCCTGTTGTGAGCTCAGGTTTCATGTGTTCTGGTCATTTTTTTCTACAACAGCATTTGAATGACTCTTAGCAAACATATATATTATGCTCATACTTCCTTTTTACCGCATATTTTCCAGTCTAAATGAGTGAGATTCATATTTACCCCACTTGCAAATTCATTGTGCCCACCCAAAACAGCAGCCCTGGCTCCTGAATCTCCCATAGTTGTTTCTTAATGGGAAGCTTTGAGTATCAGTGAGTTACAGGCCTATTATCTTGAGAGTTTGCATGACTATTATGTGCCTCTATTGTTTGGGTATGAAAAGAATCAGTTAAGGTACTTGCTGGAGGGTAATTACAGCCTATATAATCTGTAGGTTCGTTAGGCTATTAGTGTTAGAGAGTACTGATAAAGTGATAAACAATGAAGCCACTATTTTATGTGTACATCTCTACAATAACTTTCTCCTCACTAAGACTGGTGTATTCAGTTATAGTTATGTAATTAAGGCGACCATTATTAGATTGATGTCACAGGAGGTATGAACAAATCACTGAATTGCAAGTGACAAGTCTTGACACTTAAGTGAGTACAGGCAAGTCCAAATTCGAGTCCCAAGTCATCACAGGCAAGTCAAAATTAGATTCCCATGTCAGTACAGATAATTCTAAAGTTGAGTCATGAGTTGGTACATACTCATGTTAATAAAGTACATTTCTGAGTCAGTACAGGCAAGTCTCAGCATTCTTCATCAAATGTAATGCCATTTAAAATACAAAACAGATGATAATTTAGTCTGACAGCATGCTGCTTACTGTAAAATTGCAGGCAAAATACAGTTGTCTTGCTTGTCCTTCAAAATAAAACAAGCCAAGCATAGCTATAATTACTAACGAGATAGTGAGAAAATGGATCTGTTAAATCATATGTTCAATTCGTTGAAACAAGCAGTTTGTAAGAACTTGTTTGGTAAAATGAAATCAAACTTTTAACCACTAACACCTACACCAAGAAGCAATTTCTGAACTGTGGGTCTTGAGTTCCAAGTCTGAGTCTAAGGCCAAGTCCAAGGATCTGGTGCTCCTCACAAAGTCAAGTAGCAAGTGTTCATTGATTTTTTCAGTTCGATTCCTCAAATGTGTGACTCTGACTGGAATCTCTGTGTGACTTCCACACCTCTGGAACTCACTGACACCATTTATGGTGGAATGTGAAATATATGGCAAGTTCAAACCCCCCAAATGTTTGCTACTGAAGTTTTAATTAAGACGTTCAGCCAGGCCTTTATTTGTGGTGTGCCGAACAAGGGAATAGTTTGACCGCATAATGGCGCACCCGTAGAAACCACCACAGAGAAACGCAGCAAGTTCTGTATTCATGTATAACATTATACAAGCAGGCCACCCACAATGGTACCAGCCATCCATGCGAATGTGTCAACGATTAAAGAGAGCTGCTCAATGGTCATGCAGAGGAGTAACTTCTAGCCGAAGGCGCTGCAGCTCGCCCAGAATTACACAAATACAGTTTTCAGTTTCGCAAAGCTGGCATGTGGATGCGTCCGCGAACATGTCCAACATCAAAGAGCAACCCATTGTGATGTATTTACAACAGCGGGACGTCTGTCTTTACTTTGATATTGTGACTTTTGATTTGACAGCATTTGAAAGGCCTAACAGACATTAAAGCCATCCATCAGAGTGTGCTGAAGCTCCGCTGCGGCCAGAACTGAGCTCACCAAAGGAGGACATGGCACATGGACATTTTTATTTGCATAGTGCAATGTCTGAGTGATCTTAAAGCTGAGTTCTGGATGGAAGTCCTCTGCTGTGGCTATAAAAGCTTTTTTAGACTATTCAGTGGAACATAGCCTTGAAATGCCTTTTGTGTACTTCTTTCTTACACTGAGCTTGCATTTGTGAGAAGATATTATTGAAGATAATATGAAAAATTATTGAACATAATCAGCTTTTCTGTAAAAAAAAAAAAAATCTTATCAGACAGCCAACAGCAGCTCTCTAATTATGTGAAATGTGGACTCTAACTTGTCAATGTAAAATGCAAATGGAATGTAAATGCAATAATTAAATGCTACAAATGTTCAATTAACCACAGAATTATGTAAATATGTGTAAACACTATAGGAAAACAACAATAACTAGGAATTTCTACTTGTTTCTAAAATTCCCATAGCTTGTTCTCCACAGGGATTAAACTTTACCTTTTTGCCACCATGGTTACTAAGTTACTAAGTCATACTTTAAGCACTAAACTCAAGTAAAAGATATTTTCTACTAGCAGCACATCAATCACACATTTCCTCACAAATGAACACATTATAGCACATTTCCAGCACTTTTCATCAGCGAATATATATATGCATAATCAGCATAATGTTACAATGTTGTTATTCATGTTATTATGTAATTATTCTTTCTCCATTTTCCTGTCCAAGTTGTGTCCAGTTATACCCACTAGCTAAGACTCACCCCAAACACATCATACTATTAAAGCTGCAAGAGTGAAGGCTAGCATGTGTTTCCTCCAAGACATGTAAAGCACAATCTTCTCAAACTGCTACTAACTTTACACATCACTGGGCAGCTCAACATGCTTGGAGGAGATCACTAACTGCCCATTGGGGGGGTGGGGGGGTGTAATTGTGCTCTCCTGGACTCCCAACCTTGGATGGCTGTGGCATATTGGAGTATTGGACTCATAATCCTCCGATAATAGGGCCTACAAGGTTGGGATATTAATTTGTATTTAAATTATGTGGGTCACGGTGACATTTAAAATTTGTAAAGGAAAAAATCAGCTGCCTATTTAAATAACCCTCAACTACAATGCCTTATAATCTCTATCATGGATCGTGAAAAACCACAGCTGGTTTGAGAAAGTCTGGACACCGGCACTGACTGCTTTGTCAGCCTTCATTACATCACAGCAGTGTTACAAAAGGTTTCCCGAAGTGACATTAGCTGTCACAAGTGCTTAGATTTTGAATTCGAAGAAGCACAGTGCAGCGTCAAGTTGCGCTAATGCTGGAGGGCCCGGGGGTGAGTTCCCATTTGGCTCATAACTTTAACTTTGACTCAGTATGGCAATACAGTGTAATCTACTTTTGAAAAAAGGCCTCAGTCTATAAACAACAAACGGTGCTTCATCCACACCTGATTCCCTCTATTACTTAAGACGTACAATACACTGCCAGCTTTGGCAGTGGACCCAGACTCATGAACCCACTTTGATGACCTGCTCACTTTCCAGACCTAAAAGAAACACAGCGCCCGGGTGATAGCGGAGAGAAGAACATGTGTGGAGTCTCGCTGAGTAATGCCTCCCTTTGCTCCCATAGAACTCCAGAGGTGACTCACCTTGACATCATTTCCTCTGCTCAATGTCCCCAATAAGGAGGAGAGCGGCAAGCCGAGCAAAGGTAGGCTCCTTTAATCTGCCACTCCATCTAGTGCAATTTCCACTTTATACCCCCATAGCTGCCGTCTTAATCAACCAGAACAGTGCACTAAAAACAGGTGTCAAAGAGGGTTACCTGTACTCTGGAACTACGCCATGCCAATGCAGCAACCGGGATTGAAGGGCATAGGTTTTCTGTCATAATTACAGTAGAGTGTCTCTATTATAAAGCTTTTATTGCAAGATTATTAGTAATAATTCAACAGAAAATGGGAAAGTGTGACTGTGCAGGATACTAAAGTAGGCCTGTTTAAAACTAGTCAGCATATAAAAAACAACCTTCAAGTTGTCATTACTCTGAAATGAGGCAGGTTAAATTATTTATATATATATATAAGTGGGTGTTAATGTAACAATTCAGTTTGGTAGATGATTCAAGGCTACATAATTCGACATACTCAGAATATATTCAACAAAAGACTGAAGACAATTCAATAATCTTTGAATATTTACAGTGAAATCTGAATAAAGACGACTTTACTAATGAAACTAGAGCTGGAAGCCAGGGGTGGGGGTGGGGTTTGGAGTGATGGATGACGTGAATGTGCTGTTGATTGACACTATTCTCGGTCATATTTTTTGCATTGCAAGGTCGCAACATTTTGATGCTTTATTGAAACCTTAGAGGGCGCTGTGGGCAGCAGTTGACTTATTAATGTGCCTGCGTCACTACTTTTCTTAAGTTTTATTTTTATTATTCTTTTTATACCCAAGAATTCTCCACTGTTCCAACATCAAAACATCCATCAATATTAGGAGCAGTAGGTGTGTATTCACATTTATGATTGGTTGATCAGGGGCCGAGTATTGATCGTTTAAAAAATCAAAGCATGCTGGTTTGAATCCATGTTGGTAGGAGATTTTTTTTTTAACCCAAACTTCTTTTTTTTTTTGCCCCATGCGATTTTATAGCAACCACGAAAACACACGTCTCATTTTCTCATGGAAATGCATCTAGTTGAGGACAGTGCCTGTAGTGTGCAGGCAGGAGGAGTTCATAAATCAGTTGTTCTGCCAAACTACACACTTTATTGGTGATACTACAAGAGAAACCTGTTCCACTGCGGACTGGGAAAACCATTTGAAATACAGCCAGATGGGGCACCATCCCTCAAAGGACAGGCCTCTTGACTAATGTGAACAATAACCAATCACTGGATGTTTAGTATGATGTGTCCACAACAAAAACAAGCTGGCGTTTAATTAAACTGAGTAGCACACGAGGGGTAGCGCATTTACTCACTACAATTAGACCTATATTTCCCTCACTGGTGTGTAGAGAGAACAAATGCTTGCTACTAGTGTTTACAAATGTGGTTTAAATTCTCATGGGAAGTGACCATGTGTCACAGTTCGTCCTCTTCAAGCATCAAGCACAGCCTGACTTCACCCAACTCAGATCAAAAGTGGACGACTCCTCAGAAGTGGTGGAACGAGCTTCCCCTGACCATTAAAACTGCTGAGTTCCTCATTATCTTCAAAAGGAGACTGAAGCCCCAACACTTCAATGAGCACTTAGGGTAGACCTATACGTTCATTCTTTAAACCAACTTAACACATACATCACAATTAACACAAAAACGGTTGCCTGTGTCTCCTCTGCATGCCCTGGTGGAATATTAACTTGGAGAATCTTAGAATCTTGCGCTCTTAATAAATTAGTCTAGGTTTACCAGTGTGAAGGTACAAATGCCATACATGTACACTACCAGTCAAATGTTTTTGCACACATCGAGATTTTCTGTATTTGCATGTTACTCACTTAATATTTACTGAAAATACACTCAGTATTTTTTTGATAACAAATACATTTACAGTATGTTCACGATCTGAGTACTTTATTTGCCAGAAAATGTCATTTCTTTTATTCATCACTGACATACAAAAAGCCACCTATTAGAATAAGAATTAGAATGTGGATCACCAGACAAGTGTTAGATATTTAACGAGCTATTAAGCGCTGAAAGAATTAATTGGTGCATTTAAAGTTAAAATTAAAGTCTAGAATTTGACTCAGACGTGCACTGTCACAGATTCTTTCCATGTTATAAATGAAACTTGTTTTATCTGATATATTTTCATTTGCAATGTTTAACAAGTATAAAAATGACCGTAATGTAACTGTAGGCAGGATTCTGAGAGCTGTGGTGATTTTAGTGAGTAGTTCATATCAGACAGTCTGTGCATGTCTGAAACTGAAGTGTGCCTGAAGCTGAAACTTCAACAAAAACCAGGTCTGCAGAGATCCAGAACATCAGGTAATGACGACTAGTTGGCTAGTACAGATAAAGAGCTGGGTAACCCCTATGAGATTAGACACAGTGCTGAATTTGGCTTCTTTTAAATGTAATTTAAGGAAGCTCAGGGTTCTCATGAGCTCACCTTTGTGAGGAACGAACACTGATGTCAGTGACATCTTACTGGCATTTCAATTTGATTTAGGAACCATCCGGAAATTACTTTTTGGCCGTGCCCGTGATGGGTCGGGGACGGAGAGCGTGCCACGGGTCTCACACCACCCATTACTCAGGTAAACCAATCAAAAGTTGGCTGAAAAGTGAAAGCAGTTATTATATTCTTAGTCTTGTGACATTAATATGGTAATTTGACAATAAATGCGATAACATCTGCTTCAGATGAAGGCTTTTTGGTCAAAATGGGGCATTTTATTATCATCACTATTATTATTCACCTGCCCTTCCAATGTTATTTTCAATGTCATTTCATAAAGCAGAATATCACATGGTTCCAATTTCTAAAATAGCATGTTGATTTTACCGCGCCAAGGTGACTAAACCTGGTGGGAGTATATTGATGCATCAGAGGCTGAATAATACACTTGGTGTGTTGGAGCACATCTTTGCATTTATTGCTCTTTGAACATATTTATTTACTTTGAGCTAGAAATGAGAGCAGTGCGTTGCTAATGAAAGATGAGGCTTAACATATTGTGTTCGCCCGTGTGCCATCCAACTTCCCAGAGCCTCCAGAGGGCAGAATTAATATCATGCAGCTTTATTTGAGGCATAAAACCATTGGCATTGGGTACATTAGGCAAAGCAGTAAAAGACCACTGCCTTATCTTTTGGTTTTCCCGACCAGTCTTTTTCGACTGTATTAAATTGGCTTCTGCAAGACAACTCTGTTCCATAATACATATACATCCTTTACAGCAAAAAAGGAGTTATGTCTATCTCAGGTATTCAAGAGAACGAGTCCAGAACAAATCATGCTAAACCGGTAGGAACCAATCGCCATACCTTAAGATGACCATACAGTTTACTGCATAACGAACGGATAGATGAAGAACAGAATATGATATCACCTCTCCAGTGGAAGTTTTCCCCTTTAATTGACATGGTGGTAAAACTGTTAAACATTCATTGTGCGTTAATGAATTGTACCCGTGTTAATCAGGCAAGGGCGTGTAGAGAGGAGGCCATGCCAGGAGGCAGAAAGAACAAAGAGATGGATCACGCCGCGAGCCTCTGTTCCCCCCGAAACCTGATGTTGCAGTCGTATGTTCGGCCTGCCTCTGTATTCACCGGCCACTCAAACAATGCATTTTAATGATGAAAAGCCTGTCAGTCACTACTCTGATAGCTCCCTTAACAAAGACATTAACAGTCCGCATGAACGATCGGCGTCCTTGAAGATACTCCATCAATCTCCCCGGGCCAGAAAAGTGCTGAGTCCGGGCCGCGCCGTTACACCTGGCACAATGAACTGAAACAGGAGTCAGACTAACCTATTTTTTGATATACCGCTTTTAAAAATCAAATTTAAATTGGAAATTTATTCTGCTCGTAAACCTTGACTGGATCTCCCTTCTTGTTTTTAAAAGCTTGGTAAGAAGAAGACAGATTATTCCGGTGAATCACGGCGAGTGGCAGCGGGAAGAATCCTGGCTGGAGACAACAGAGGATGCCACAAAATAACCCCCCCACGCTTCCCACCGCCAGAGGTGTATTTTACTGCAGCTCTTGATATCAGTGTTAAAAGTGATTTGCGGCGCCGTATGTGGCAAGGAATCAAAACTTAATTTCGGCAGATAAAGATGCCATTTCTGGGCCAGATAAAGTGCTGCATCATGGGCGGCATATTCCAGGGCACCGGCTCGCGCAGCACTCTGTGGACAGCTGGCCAGATTTACAGGCCTGTTTTTTCTGCCCCGTAAACGGCAAATCTCAGCACCAGGCGACACGGGAAAATGTTAATGGATACATTTGTCAAAGCCCCCCCCCAACCTCCACTTATTTACAATCTTCCTCCATTACCGTCGTTTTTCCTGTAAGACAAAAAAACACTGGCGAAAGTCAAAATATCGATTTACCTGTTTATCAGCCCAATGAGTCATCCCACAAAGGCAGACAATGCCAAGATGCATTAGTGGGGAAAAAATATGCTGGCTGTCTCACCTCTGCATTACAGCAACTGGGATAAGTAATTGCGGTGTAATCTGCATAATTGGAACAGTTAAAACTTCCTAAATAACTCATCGGGCTGCCCAGGCGCCCGCGAGAAGGTGCAGTGGCTAAGGAGAATGATGATGATGATGGTGATGATGATGATATGATATGAGAGACACTACAATGGTAGCCCATGACCGCAACCACTTTCTTTGCTTTTCAAAGATTCCAATGGATTCCTGCTGGTGTAACATCAGACACCGGAGCTACGCTGAAGCCCTTTTGGTTGGAAAACCGAGAGGTCCAGAGGCGAAACTCACTTTTGCCCACTTTATTAGCACCTTGTGGATCTCAATGACAGTTTTCGGTTCATCGACCTTTGTCCACCACACACTGTAAAAATCATTGTAAAAAACTGTAGCTGTGGGTTGCCAGACCTTCACTGTAAAACAAAATGGAGTATAAGACATTACAACATGCTTTTTTGGGCAACTGCAAGTCTTGTAGTTGTAGTGTTGTTTATTTACCATACATTACTGTTAAAAACATATATTTTGTAAACCTGTTAATGGAAATTTGCTTATTTATGGTAAACTTTTTTTTTTTTTTAAATAGAGATGCACTATAAACCTAATTACAAGTCAAGCTCTGTGGTAAACACGGTACAACCGTATAATATATTATGGTACTTTACAAGTTCAGCCTCACAGTAAATTACCAGCAGCTGTTGTTGCCAGAATTTCAGTGCAAAAATATGGTACAACACATAAGCCATTGCAGTTGGTTGGCATAGATTTCACAGTCAACAACTCAGTTCATTCATTCTCTGAGCCGTTTATGCTAAACAGGGTTGTGGGAGGTGCTGGAGCCCACCCCAGAGCTCACGGGGAGAAAAGCAGAGAAACATCCAGGACAGTCCAACACAGGGCACATACACAAATACACACAGACATACACACACCTGGGGGCAATTTAGCATCTAAAGTCCGTGTCTATGGACTCCGGGAGGAAACCTGAGACAAAGTCAACACCTTGAACTCTGACTCGTCATGTTCATCAGATCATTCCAGTACGATGTTTGCAGAGTGTTAGGATGTATTAATCTGCTGAAAGCGGTCGATGTCTTCAGGGAACAAAAAAGAATGTACTTGGTCTGCAGTATGTTTAGGTAGGTGGTATGTGTCACATCCACATGAATGCAGGGCACAAGGTTTCCCAGCAGGACCTTGCCCAGAGTTTCAAACTGCTTTTGCTGCCTCACCGTCTTCCCATACTGCATCCTGGTGCCATCCCTTCAGCAGGACATCTACACACAACTTGGCATCCACATGATGTGAAAGAACACATGACTCGTCAGACCAGACCACGTTCTTCCATACTTCATGGTCCAGTTCTGATGGTGCCGTGCCCATTGCAGCTTCCTTTATTAGTGGACAGGGGTTGACATGGGCACAATGACAAGCCTGCAGTTACGCAGCCCCATATGTAGCAAACTGTCATGCTATGTGTTCTGAAACCTTTTTCTCTGTCAGCATTAACTTTTTCAGCAGTTTGTGCTACAATAGCTTTTCTGTGGGATTGGACCAGGAACTCCCAACTAGAACTGTGGTCTTGGAGATGTTCTGACCCAGTTGTCCAGCCATCACGGTTTGGCCCTTGTTAAAGTTGCTTAGATTTTTACACTCGCCTATTTGTTCCTACTTCCAACAGATCAACTTCAAAAACTGACTGTTCACCCGCTGACTAAAATGCCCCCCCTTGACAGGTGCCACTGTAACAAGAAAATCAGTGTTATTCACTTCACCTGTCAGTGCTTTTGCTCATCGGTGTACATACACTTATGGTATATGTGCACTTAGAAAACATGTGACATTAGTTCTTTGTTTGTAAAATATAGATTCAAGCTACAGAGCACATGATGTGAAATGTCTGAACGCTAAAAATAGTAGGACTAGCAAGTCGAGTATCATCCATCCTCTGTGCCACACCAATCCAACTGGCATCCAATGGTAGGACTGATGTATTTGATTTTGGAAAAAGAAACATGATTACAAATTAAAAAAAAAAATTTTGGCGTGTTTGAAATGTTTTTTTGCACATTCCAGGTAGTTGAATTATTTATCTACGCCATGTGACATACAAAAATCCACTCAAAAGCCATGTCTGAGTTCACTGAGAGCTCGCAGTGTGTGTGCTCAAAAGTGTGTGTGTGTGTGTGTGTGCGTCCTGTAAAATGTCACGATGCTTGCTGAATGTGGACGAATCTAGCAGTGGGATCAAAGCTGCACCACACCCACGAAAGCCGTGGGAAAAAAGGTCAGCCCTCACGAAGCCCAGCGCAGGACCTCACATGCCATGCTCATGTGCACCAGGGGCGGCATGTTTTCACTTAGGTTTGCTTTTCATGGATTCCAATCCAATCCGACTGTGCAAATGCAAAGTGTGCAGATGAAAGCGTGTTGTGATCCCAGAGCCTGCACTGAAAGTTTCCCTCCTGCTTGCAAAATATTACTCGCCCAAGGCCAGCTCCTCGGCATTTGGTCTCTGTTTGGTTTGACCATCGTGTTGGTGAAAAAAATGTTGAAAACTGAGATTTTCAGGTTGGACGTATGATGAGCGAGAGCCAGGGATCCGCTCAGGGCACAAAATGTGGTTGTAATTCCGGGGTGAAGACAGCATCTCTGCACCGCTGCGACTGTCATGCAGGAGGCCAGTGCGCCGTGCGTGAAATGATGTCATCAATCACACTTCCCCCATCTGCCACCTTCAGGTCACCTGTGGCGCCTCCGAGACCTCAGAAAGGCCAGGCCACAGCTTACAGCTGCCCTGGTGCTCCAGCTTTGAAGCTGTAGACCCACACCAGGCTCAGGCTGGAGGGAAAAACATAAACAAAGACAACGGCTGGACAAATGACTAGACAAACATTGCCATTAAATGCAGGGTTCTCCAAGTGCAGGCCAGCAGCGATCGCATGACGTTTCATAGTCTTTGAATTAAAACCATCGAACTGCAGACCCGAAGCAATTAAAACCACGTTGTGTAAGAGGACAATGGTGCATCTGTAGGTGTGGTGTTGCATTTTCTTCTCCTTTTGGCTCTAGTTGCTTACGGGGGTGGTAGTGGGAGGCTGTAACAGTGAACTCTCTCTGGTCTGAAGGAGCAGGAGATCATTAGCTGGTTCCCCATTCTTTGTGCAGTGTTTACCTATTGGAACTAATGAGAGCGTTGTTGGGCTTGGCATCCGTCTGCGACTCCTACACAGAAAGGGGACCGAGCAGCATCGCGTCCTGTTAATATTCTCCTGGTCTTTATGTGAGGAAGTGAAGGAATGGTGGACGAAAAAATAACTTTTTGTCTTCCTACTTGGCTACAGGAGGAACAAAGACCCCTAACGACAATGAACAAAAGAATGCCTGTCGCATGCCGTGTACTCCCGCTCGCCACCGAGGAGGACCTGATCAGCTTGCAGCCTCAGAAAGCCGAGGATGAGTCAGTATCAAAGACTCGTTGCGTGACCTTTTTAAGAGCATGAAAGCCTTTGTTTATTTCTCTATCAGCGACGCCCACCCATGCTTGCACAAAAGCTGGCACGGAGGCTCACTCCTCCCCAGCACTGTCGAATATCTCACTTGATCCTTCTCATGGTCTAAATACACATGCAAGCGCCGCGAACGCGCTTCCACCACAAGCCAAGGGGCACTCCTCTCCAAGGAAAGAGGGGCGTTCATTACTGTGAAGAGCCTCTCTGCAAGGTGGGGGACGCCGGCCTACAGAGGTCCGGACCCATCCAAAAATGAGTTCTCCTGCCTTTGTCTGCGAAGTCCACGTCTCTTTAACCTATCCCGCCACACCAAGGTCCTGAGTAATTGCGCTTTTCCTTTTTTGCTTAATTTCTCCCCTTCTTCCATTGGAATGGTTTGACCTGCTGAAGTAAACATGCATTAATCAAACCTGGAGAGGGTATTATCAAGGGTTGAGCCCAAGGCGCTTGAAGGGGGTTGGTGGGAGGGGGGCGCGAATGGAAGGCAGTGGGGCTGTAAAAAGATAGATGCAGCAGGGGCGCTGGGCTTTGCTGTCCTAGGGGAGCCGGACAGCGCCAGCTGATGGGGTCACTGTGTCCACCTTGGAAAAGTGTGTCAAGGACAGTGAGAGAGGGGACAGTGTGAGGTCTGAATTTATCACGCTGACTCCAAAAAGCAACGATGAGCAATGATCACAGCAGCCCCTTTCACTGGAGAGCATGACTGATTACCACATAACACTACTAAGTGCATAATCATCATGAATAAGAGCCTCGCGACAAAAAACTTTTCTCCTGCTAGTCTGCAAAAAAGTGCTACTGTACTGTGTTTATTTCATTTCCAGTCAAAACAAACATTACAAAACAAACAAATATGCATCAATTCTTTAACTAACTACAGTATTAGATATAACACAGCCAGTTATAGCGGTGTCCTCCAAACCAAAACTGCACCAAAAGCCATCACTTCTATTATGTTCCTCTTCAAAGAGAAACAAATGTTCACAAACACCCACACACACACCTCATCTGCCTTTTTTCATTTCTTTCTCATGTAAAATGGCTTACAAATACATTTCTAAATAGATTAGGGAGGAAAAAAGAATTGGAAAATATGTTTTAAAGAATGACATTTTAAAAAAATAAATAAAAGAAAAATACGAACTTTTATTGTTGAAATAAGGGGGAAAATTTGGTTACACTCTCACTTCAGAACCAAAAAGTCCACAAGTGTTTCAGTCTATCTTTCCACTGTAAGAAGACACTTGGGGTCTAAAAGAGGGTGTTGCTGTTTGAGAAGATTGTACTTGAGGTGTTTACAAGAAGCTGCAATAAAACTGAAAGCGAGTCTCTTACGAAGAATGGAAGCAGCGAGTGGACATGTGCACAATGCTGAACAAATACTGAACAAATTTCATTTTCTGTTCTGTTCTCTGACTCAAAAAAAACGAATAACTTGTTCTTAACAGCTGTTTTGATTAAATGAAATACATGTTTAAAGCTTTTCCCAAGTTTTGTATGTTCTGAGGATGTCCAGTCAGCTCTGGTATCAGTATAACAAAAGGAGGATGAGTCTGAGTGTGTGAGAAGGTGTTGAAATGATTGTGTATGTCTGGCTATTGCTGTGTCATTACAAGCTACAAGTAAAAAACATCTGTTGTCTAACAGATGCCTGCCAGCCCTTGAACAAACACACCAGGAGGGCCGTTACTTAGGTCACATGTGTCCTTATCCTTAAGTAGAGCTTTAAAACTGGGCGATATTGATGGTTTAAGAGGATGGAGAAGGTGATCAATATTGGGATTTTCATCAGATGGTCATTATGCGGCTCCTGCCGCGACATTAGAGCTCTCACAGCCCACACACAGATATTCTCGGGCTGGAGTATCCGTGGAGGAAGTGGGCGAATGGAATAGTACAGCAGGAGTAACTATTGGGTGGGAAAGAGGCCTGCTGTTCAGTGCTGAGTGGAGCCCACTGTAAACAGCTGGGAGATTGCTCTGCAGGAGAATAGCACTGCTGATTGCAATCAGGCAGGGAGTTGAATAATATGTGATTGCCTATTTATTTCTGTGTCTACCACAGTTCAAAACAATCTCGCAACATCCTCGGCCCTGTCACCCACAAATATTCATTTTTCCACTGGGGTGCCAAAAATTGTGGCAGGAACTTCACAAGACTAAGGGTCTTGGAGAGAGGGAGGGCTATACTTTTCTGTAATTCTAATGACTCACTTGGAGGTTATTGTTGCAAATAAGAAAAACCACCACTGCTCCTCCGGCCCCACAAAGGCCCAGAAACTGCCATGCAGTGAAGGCCCAACCCAGATATTCTCCATCATTTTTGTCTTTGAAGAACATTTTGCCCTCAACTCTCAGCCACCAGTAAAAAATCCAAACGTGGCCAAATAAAGGCATTACCCAAAGATGACAGCCATAGAAATGCAGCAAGGGACCACCCAGCGGCTACATTCCCAGTTGGAATGCAGAGTCCAAGTTTCTCTCAGGCAACAGGAAAACATTCCTCCAAACGTGTTAAGACTCCGGAGTTCTCATTTCACCTTTCATGTCTCTCTTTTCTTTTTTTTTTGCAAGAACTTGAACCTACTCTTTTACTGAAGGTACGTGTTTCGGTCATGTCATCTCTGACACAGCGAGGTAAGGGATATTAGGGGATCTAACATCTGAGGATCAGTGGCAGAAAGAAAATCCCCCTCTCGTGATTAATGACCAGGATGTCAGGGTTGTCTTTTAATGATGATTTATGAGGATTTCTGCAGGAAACCATATTCAGAGCTAATAAAGTCTTTCTGAACATGCAACGTTAGAGACAGCACAAATTATGCAAAAAAATCTGATATTTTAACCATATGTATGTTAAAGGCCCCGGAACATGGAAAACTGAATTTTCCCCCACATAATAATAAAAAAATATATAGATATATCCAGATGTACTATTGTGAATTTCAGAAACACTTCCTTGTCTGTCCAGTCCATATATGCAAACTAATCAGCTTCACATTTTTATTCTCTACATATATCCATGTGCAGCAATTTAGCCCCGCCCATTTACTCTGAAGTTATAAAAGGTGTTTTAGCCTGGACTACTATATATTCCAAGCCAGCCAGTCAGAAAAGAGTTCAGTCTTAAAGGCACAGTAACACTATTAATTCTAGGGGATAAAGAGAGGAAATTTGGTTCATGATACATAAAAATACACAAATGCCATAAACAGATCTTAGGTAAACAAACATATAAACTAGTGCTAGGCACATTATATGCGTTATTATTGTGTTAATGCCAACAATTATTTTATTGTGCGTTAATGGAGGGATTTTTAAAAATCATTTAATTTTGAAAGTTCGGTTCTATTTTGTGCCCAAGTGCAGTGCTCTACGTCTCAGCTTCTTTTCTCGGGGGTCAGACGTCCCAAAAGTATTGGGACGCCTGACCATTACACCAACAGGGACATTAATGACACTGCATTCAGATACATAGACTTTCATATGGAGTTGCTCCCCCTTTGCAGCTGCTGTAATGGTTCTGCTCCCCATGCTCTGGACTCTGAGGGGAACTTGCATTTCTATAACAAACTACATAAAACGTGACTGCCCTGCAGTGGCAAATAGCTTTGATTTTATTTTTGTTTTCATTTCATTCATTTCATTAATGTTTGAGATTTACAGAAATATTTGAACTGTAACTGTGTAACTGTGTTAAAGGGAACACTGCTGTTAAAAAGCACCTTATTAATTTAATGTGTTTGCAAACCAAATGTTATTTCACTTTTGTTCACATAGCAGTACTTTAAAAAGTAAAGTGTGCAACACACTACTTTTGAATTAATTATTCAATTTTGCATTGAATGTACACATAACAGTCACAGAATAAGACTGTTATATGTAAATGAACTCTTTATGGAATGGCTGTCCTGCTATTGACCTTATTCAAAAAGCAGTCCAGCATGAAACACTGCTTCTAACTTTAGTGTGAGTGGGCGGGGCTAAACTGCATTAGACTGCTATTTTGAATGGCACAACAATAAAACACATGCATTTCACTGGCTTTAACATTAGTGCAAATCGAAAGGTGCATGTTCATCTCAAGAGAGGCAACATTAAGGAGTAACTAAATGCCTGTGTGCTAGCAGCAATCAATAAGTGATGCTGTGGAGGGTGAATCTCCTGAAGCCTATCCTTGCCTCCCATGCATGATCATATGCTGGTCACGGAGAAAGGACAAGGATCGTTTTCATGTAACTCTAGACTCAGACGCATCAGAACAGTCCCGATAAACATAGGGGACGTTTCCCAGAGAGTGACCAGAGGCGGTGGGGGGGCGGGGAGCTGACCCTGGAGAGCAGTAGGGTCACATAGTCCAGGAGGCTGCAGATCCACTGCATATCACCACATTCCTCTCATCAGCATATCAGCAATCTGATCTCCTTCCGATACAATTGCTGGGGAAAGGAGGCAGCAGCTAGGGTCCGGGAGTCCCTGGCTCATAAAGTGGAATGGGGGTGGAGGAGTGAGGATGTGGCAATGGGTTTTATTGCACATGGTGGACTCTATTACTCCTCATTATTCAAGGAAGAAAGCATATGCACTGGAAGAGTATCGGTCTGGTTAGTCAGATCAATCTATTTTAGTGCACTGGAGGATTGCAAGGCAAGGAAAGGCGTCAGGAGCACTGCGGCCTGCACCAGCGGCACCACAGTGTACGTATGCAAGCATGCATATGTCCATACAAATATGCAAAAGCACGAGAGGCCACTGTGTCTAACCGAACATGCTGGGTAAGCTTCCTCCCAAAGCAGCGGCGGCAGGAATGACCTGTTTACCTCATTAATACATTTATGCCTCGAGCAAGCAATATGCAAACCAAATGAAAAAAAAAAGAAAATCAAAACATTTTTTCCTTGCTTAATTGTCTCTGGAGAGTCGTATCCTCTAGACATGAGCAAATGGGACAGCTTTGCATATGCCAGTCCATTGCGGTGGAGAAAACTGCCAAGCAATGAGGCGGAATAGCAAGCATTCAATATTTCCCGTACTGTGCATATGCATGTGTGTGCATTTAAAAAAGGGAAAGAACTAAATGGAAAGGTAGAACTTGAAATCAGTCTTATCTGCCCATCGCTCACCTCTGAGATCAAATAAGCAAGGGGGGGAAGGAATCGTTTTGTCCTGGAAACCTATTTTCATAACACAAGGAGCACTGTGTGATGGAGACAAAGCATTGTGGCACCGTTGCAATTCATTTTGCCCACAGACTCAATCACAATGCAGACGGAGCTGAGCCCAGATCCCGAACACGAGTCAATACCAGGGGAATATGGGGCTCACCATTGCTGAAAGTACTGAAACCTAGACACCAAATGCACCCCACTGCTTTAAGAAGGGGGAGAAAAAAAACAAAAAAATGTAAATTCTTCTTTTGTTCTGGGTAAATCCAGTCTAAGGCCCTGAGAGAAGGGCTTGTCCCGTTTGGAGTTCACTCGGTGAACCCCCTGCTGAGAGGGGATGGAACGGCAGTGATAGGGGGGGTTCGAAGACACTCTCCAGGCCTGGCTTGAGGTGAGAGATAGCAGGGACCCCTGCACTGCCACAGCCCGGGGTTACGGTAGTGATAGCAGGGGTTCCTCTCAGAACTCTGGGGGTCTTTTTTCTCCATCTGAACCCATCAGTTAATAGGCACCTCCGGAGGGTTTGATGCACAAAGTGCATCGACTATTTAGTTTTTAAACAAGCAGAGTGCGTCAACTGTTTAGTCTGATTTCACTCCCCATGTTGCAGGTGGCTGACCGTTGCAAGGCAGATCCTTAACGAAGTCGAGGACAAGGCAATGCAAAACTGCTTCCAGACAACACATTTGCAGATTAAAGGATTCAAGTCAGTAATCGCAGACCCGACCATTGACCTGAACAATAATAGAAAAATAGCGAAAGGCATTCCAACAGCGATTGCAAGCGGAACCAGCTTGACTGTGGCTCTTTTGCAGCCTGGTGTATCAGAGTTGTTTTGGCAGAGTGCGTTTCTGGCCTGGAGGTGTCATAAGGGATCACACTGGCCGCGCCAGCGAGGTAAATAATTCTCTTGGTCGAATCACAGGACCGCAGACATCCGCAGGGAATGGACAGAGGAGAGAGGTCAAAGTCCAGTCGCCCACTCCCTCTCTCTCCCCCATGCACACACTTTTTTCCCGGCACATTCCGTGTTTGTCGGCATTTCTGTATGAAAAAGGGAGTTAAGGGAAGCATGACTGGTCACAAACAATGCTCACTTCATTCTCCAATCATTACGAATAGCTCTTCTCTGCCGAGCCTCCCACCCTAGGCTCACATGGAAACGATTCCGGCATGAACTACGGCGGCCTCGTCAATAAACACGACAGATTTTCACCCCTGCTGTTTCACATCCATAATTATAACTGCCGAGGTGAAAAAAAGGGATGTTTTCCTGCCTATGTGAAATGACCTACTTTCATTCGGAATGAGATATACTCTGAATAAAGCATTCAGACTCGCAGGAAGCAGAGGCTAAAGATAAGGCATTCTTTAGACATTTCGGGGGGGGGGGAGAAGAAGCTTGGTTTCAACATAACACAGTTACTTGCAGGCTACACACCATTAATGGGTAGCAACTCAATCCCCTGATGTTGGAAACACACTCTTGCGAGGGGTTGGGCGGGAGAGCGGGTGCGCTGCTCCACCACCCCCACCACCCCCACCACCCCCACCACGCGACACTCTCTTTGCAGCCGAGAGAAGGCGTCTTGTAGGTACAATGCAAATATTGTTCATCTCAGTTTCATTTACAATGTTGCTGCACTTAAGAGCAGACATCCGATCCCTTCTGAAACAGAAGGGCTTCAACCTTGTCCAGAGGGCTGGGAGGGGAGGCGCGGGGTTTACGGCACTTCCAGTATTACAGGCCAATGTTTAAGGGGCTAGGGCCTCGGGGTCATTGAGATAGGATTCCCTTACCCAGAGGTGTTAAATTCAAAACCACATTTATCATGGTAGAAAATGCTTTTCTTTCCACATCTGCTCACTTAACTTTAATTATAGCTCCCCCTCCGCCAGAACCATTATGCTTCTCTGGCTTCGGACCTTCAGCGGCACCGACAGCACTGTTGCTCTTAGAGGGGAAAAAGAATGAGCAGAGGGTGGGAGAGGAGTCGCCTCGACCCCGATACTGTTTCAGCAGTTGTTACATTAAGGCAGTTGACTGGAAAAACCAAGCTGCATCGGTCCAAATGACGACTGTTGAGCTCTGTTTTGAATTCATTTCAGTGACAGGAAAGCAATATCTGGTTTATCAGCTCTCGATGGGTCTCTGACACGATTATCATTAAATGCACTGTTCTGCTTTCTCCCGTCACACAGTATACAAACCTCTAGAGAAAGGCTGAGAAGATTAGCTGGGAGCAGGGAAGCTACAGGCCCTCTCTTCTCTTCATCATGTTGACTTTCATGCATATACAAGCCGTCCCAGCGCCACAGAGCCACTTCATCTGCACCTTTCCGAACTTGCAGTGCTGTAATTGGTGTGGAGAGAAAAGGTTGTTCCTTCAGTGAATGTTTGGGATTTACAGTCAAGTCGAGGTTTACAGGATGCGTTGCGAGAGGGGGTCTTGGAGACTAAACCCTCAGGTAAGCTCCACAGGGGGTTGAGCTCTAAGACTTGACGTGAAGGGCCCGAAAGCAAACAATAGCTGAAAAGGAGAGAGAAGGTCTGGAAAACTCTCGGAAGCCATGTGTCCTTTGTCTTGACATGCACCTCTCCCCTCCCCCAATTGAAGCTAAATCTATGCATCATCCAGTGGCAGAACAGTAGCAGCAGTTCATCCGCCGTGCACCATAATTACGCTGCGCTTCGAGCAGTGGCGATTGTCAGCTTGACGGGGGAGTTTGTCGATGATTCATTAGTTTGTGGAGAAAACCCGCTCCAACCTGTAGGTCCAGCTCGTTCTGTCGGCGGAGATGCCGTGACTTGCCCTGTAAGTCATTTTCGGTGTAATTTTGTGGTAATCCTAGAAGCCTGAATGGAGCGTTTTCCTCTTGTGGTTGAAGGTGTAATGGTCCCATCAGTCTGAAAGCACTCAATTTTCATTCCAGCTCAGAACACCTGCAGAGTGTCTTTGTGAAGGACATAACTTGTAGGAACAATATGAAGAATGTTTAAGCAACACTGTCTGTAAGTGTGTGTCCTTTTTTTCCTGCAGATTTATGCTTTTGTTTTCCTTATCCTTTATCCTGGCCATTACAGTCACATCATAAAGTGCTGTTTACTGACTACCCTGTTTAGAACCCAATTGCAAATATATAGTGTTTATGTTGTTTTTTCACTTTTGACACTTTTATTCTCATTCTGTTAATTTTACAAATATATATATATATATACATATATATATATATACATACACACACACACACACACGCACATATATATACATGTTGTAAAGTGCTGTTTACTGACTACCCTGTTTAGAACCCAATATATGGTGTTTATGTTGTATTTTCACTTTTATTCCCATTCACATGTATGTATGTATATATATATATGTGTATGTAGA
>JBBJLS010000036.1:14151629-14199245 GCA_037577275.1 Bryconaethiops microstoma | reverse complement strand
ACTTGGCATTTGTGTGTGGACAGCAAAGAAAGAATTTCATTGCACAGAGAAAATGCCACTTTTCTGTACATATGACAGTAAACGCTTTGAATCTTGAATCTTACCATCACACACCAGGTAAAATAGTTTTGGTCCAAAGGTATCAGTCTGAGGCAGCCACAGAAACCACCAGCTCAGACAAAAGTGACATTTGCAATTCTGTTCCTTCTTACTACTTTAATTACAGGTACTGCGCCTCACCTATATTCATTACAATATGCTACGAGCACAAATGTTCTGAATTGTTCTATCATTATGTTCCTTTATTTGATAAAGATGATGCTCAAACTTGCATGCTATTACTATGTTCGCTTCCACATCTGCTTCAGCGTTTGGGACTTTGTGGAAATGAAAACATAAAAGACCATGATGAGTCAGACACATTTTCTATATATACTCACCGTCACATCATTTCTGTTATCAAGTATCACATTCTGTTTAAGGGAACATACAGTGCATTTACTGGCATCGCATGCAGGGCAAGTTCCTAAACAGGAAATGACCAGTGAACAACCCTGACCTTGACTGATACCCAGTTCAGTACTGCATGCTATGCGCTGTATATAGTTCTGAGGTGTTACTGAATCCACGAGAACCATGTTAAATACACCCGTCAAACGTTTGAGGACCCACATACACACTACGTTTTTCCATTTATATTTGTCTATTCATTGTGAAATGTTCACAAGGACAGTTCACCTGAAGGTCAGTATACTGCAAGAGGTACTGTAGACGTCACGTTTGTTGTGACTTGTGATGGAAATGTCTAGACTCTTGTAATATGGTGCTCTTGTTGACTCAGTGGGAATTCACCACACAAGATTATGAGCATGGTCATGAGGACAGGACTTTTCTTTTAATCATGACAAAAAAGCTTGCATTAGCTATAAGGTACTAAAGCACTTAGTGGTCTTGACCCATTAGAAAATCCTCCGTATCAGGTTTTGGAGAACATGTTGTTTTAAAAGACATCGTTTTGTTTCTTAACAGTGATTGCGGGCGAGCGATATTAAATATTCTTATAAATGAACGAAAGCTATATTTTTTAAATACAAAAGGCTTCTTATCATAAACATGTTCTAATAAAAAAAATTGTAATTGCCACAGAATCTATACACTGAGGCTTAGACTTTTTAAAGGTTTTTTCAAACAAACACCTCATTCCCAAACAATGGTTCTTCAAAGCTCAGGCTCCCTGCTAAGTCACAGCAGTCTGTCTGGGAACATTTGGTGCAAAAGTGTAAGTGTTGTCAACTTTCACACAAACACGTTGGTATCAGTGTGACTGATGAACATGTCTTTTACTACAACTTAGATATCATTATAAAACTAACCTTGAGAAGGAACTGCTAGACAAACGTCATGACCTCTGCTGGCTATGATGTCCAGGCGCTCAGACGGTGGCGTCACCTGATGCCACTATCTGGGGGATCGCTATTGTACTGTGCGGCCTATATTGATACATGTACTTCTTTTCAGTTTGTACAGCTCTGGAAAAAAAATAAAGACCACTGCAATGTATTTTTAAATCCACATCTCTGTGAGTATGACAACCAAAAAAAAAAAAAAAAAAACACTACTAGAAGTACGTCAAAGGTAATTATTGCCATTTTGTTAAAGAGTGAACAAGAGATTTGTTTTCTTTGAACTATTCAAGTTCTGTAAACACAGTATCATTTCTCTTATTTTTTCATTTCTTTTAAAAGTATGCTTTAAAGAACAATATTTTTATTTGGAAATTAGAAGAAATATTGTCAGCAGTTTCTAAAAACTAGGCAAAGCTGTTCAGTTCAATACTCGCACCTATAAAAGAGAAAACCTGAGAAACTCAACACTTTTGCAGTGGTCTCTTAATTTTTTCCAGAGCTACATCATGGTATGTCAATATCACAATGTCCAGCTACTGGAAATTTAATAGGGTCTTGGAATGATAAAATCCTGGAAATGAGCGCACACCTGGAGGTCAAACAATGAGTCAGTGAACACATGTTTTGTCTGCCACCTATTTAAACCCACTACATTTAGACCCACATACACAGACTACACCAGACCCCCCCCCCCCCCCCCCCCCCCCCCAAAAAAAAAAAAAAAAAAAAACCTCAGGCATTGCAATAAAAAGCATCAACAAGATTCAACAAGATTAAAATGCTATGCAGGTGGGTGGAAGAGATTAGGGAAATCTTTTGTCTCTGCTTGATTTTTGTTTTACTAGCCACACTAAGATTAATTTTTCTGTGTATGGAGAGATCTTCAGCAGAGCTTGAAGCCAAACTAATAGCATTACTGCCGTCCATTGATGGTTTAAAGGCAGCTATTCTTTACACTGTCTAGAAAGAAATGTGGTAAGAATTGTATGCTCATGCAAGACCAGTAATTCTGTGCAACACATTCTATTTCAGAATCTCTTCCTTTCCGCTGAAATGTGACGGACAGAATGGTAAGTGGGGCAGATTAAAATGGTGACACTGAAGGATGTGTGTGCGCATGGAAGAGAGCAAAAGAGTATGAGATGACGCACAAACTGGCCTTTGTATCTCTCTCAGTCTCTAAATAAAGATTGCCGGGGTCATTTAACACCTCTCCTGTCTCTATCTGTCTCTCTCTCACTCACCTTTAATCCAAAACTAGCATGTCAACATGTATTTCACACTTCCACTTTAAAAAGACATGAATAATGGATCTTCCTCAGCTTCAGTTTTCTCTTTATGTTTCAACTATGTGTTTTCCTAGGAAAAATGTCTAAATTACACAAACAAACCCCAATTTTTCCAGAAGACAGGAGTGACATTTCCCATAACTCAGCATAATTGGAGTGGAATTTTCCACAGAAATTCACTGTGCAGGAGCAAATAAGAGCTAGGCTGAGAGAGAGAGAAAGAGAGACTTTAGATCCAATGAAGGGTTTCATGAGAAACATAGTATGGTCTGCACCGTACTATGACACCGTCTGTGATCTATTAATTTTTAATCAATCAGTCACTTTTCTGAGTGAAAAGTAACTCATGGGTCAGTAGTGCTCTTGCTAGTACACACATCACACATATACAATATGTCTAAAAGTTTAAAGACACCTGAGGGGATTAGCACAGAGCTTGTCCCAGTTTGCTGCAGTAGGAGCCTCTACTCCTCTGAGAAGGCTTTATAGAAGATATTGGAAAATTGTTGCAACAAGTTTTGGATCAAAAAGTCTGCTCCCAAAAATTCTGAAATGTGTTAAATCACTCAAGAGAACTCAATTCCACTGCCCCAATACCACAATCTCTGTTATGGATAAGGATCACCCCCGCAGTGTCAGTACTTTGTATAACTACCTTTTGCCTTAATTACTGCCTTGAGATACTTCTCTACCAACTTTGTACATCTAGACTGTGCAATATTTCCCACTCTACCCACTGTTCAAGCTCCGTTGGTGGACTGCGATAAAGCCGTTCCACAAATTTCCAATAACGTTCAAGCCTGGGCTCTGACTAGGCCACGCAAGGACATTCACTTTTTCTCATTCTGCCACAGTGTGGTCGATTTTGCTGTGCTTTGGGTCATTGTCATGTTGTTAAAGGTGAACCTTCTTCCCATTGACAGTTTTCTGGCAAGGGCAGCTGGTTTTCCTCAGAATTCTGATGGTATTTTCCCCATTTTTCCTTCTATCCTGACAAGTGCCCCAGTCCCTGCTGCAGAGAAACACTCCCATCACAGGATGCTCTGCATATGTTTTACTGTAGGTATGATGTTCTTTGAATGGTGAGCATTATTGGCTCTCCACCAAAAATACCATTTAGTTTTGAAGCCAAATAGATCCATTTTGGTCGGATCTGACCATAACACCTTTTTACACTTCAGAATCTTCCATATTGGCAAAGCTCAATCAAGACTTAATGTGCATTTCTTGAGGAGTGGCTTTTTTCTTGCAACCTTCCTATACAAGCCACATTTGTGGAGCGCTCATGATACTGTTCTATTACTGCTTCAAAGTTGCCATAGGCCTCTTTGTAGCTTCTCTAACCAGTTCTCTCTTTGCTCTTCCATTCAGTTTGTAGGGACAGCCTGATAGGGGGAGGGTCCTAATAGTACCATACACTTTCAGGACTGTGCTCCTAGGGATTGATTACAGCCTTTGAAGTTTTTTTACCATCTCCTGACTTGTGCCTGTCCACAGCTTTATCCCTGAGATCTTTTGACAGTGCCTTGCCATTCTTAAGTGATTGTTTGTCTTTCAGATGCACTACTACCCCCTGGAATAGCTAATTGTTTTAATGCTAAACTAATACAAATTACACAAGTTGAAGCACATAAGCTTGATGTGCAGTGAATATGGTGACTAGTTACACCTGATTCAGTTTACACATATTTTTTACGAGGGGGTGATTTTTTGTCCATCGCAGTGATTTTTTTTTCTAAACTGCCGCTATCATATATTTTACTTGGACGTTGCATTGAGTAAATACAGCTGGAAAAGTAGTTTTGTGCATGTGTGTTGCTTTAATCTAGTGACAATATTTGTACGTATGTTATATTTTTACTATACTGCCCACTCCTTGAAGACACCTAGTGTTTCCCAGTGTCCATTTTCTTCAATTTAAAAAGTTATTAGCACAGCTCTGGTTCTCCCTACCACCTCAAAGAAGATCTAACCTCAGGAACCAAAAGACCAGGGCTGAGAGGGGATGGCACTGAATGCTAAATAGGCTTTCATATGAGCAAAACTTCCAGCCTGTAACTCAAACAATAAATGCCATACCATAGTGGCTTTCTGGACACCAGAGGTAATACATGTGAAAGCTGCCAGCATTGTGAAACAAATGGGAATCTTTCATTGCACCTGACAACCTACCTAAACGTTTATAAATGCTTATTCCAACAAATGTCACATACTAGAAAGGCTGCTTTAGTCATGTAGCTACATCCCCAAATAATGTCATGACAGCTGACGCTTGTGGGAATAAGCCTTTATAAATGCTTGTGTAGGTTTATGTTGGTTGTCGTGAACAGCTTATGTACATGTCATGTAGCCTTGCAAATGCTGGCCTTCAGTGAAGCGCTAACGATTCCCTCTTAGAATAAGCGACAGAGACGAAGAAAGAACCTCGGGAAAAACCAAGACTCGAAAGGGGAACCCATCCTCATCTAGTTAACCCAAAAAGTGAGAGGGACTAACAATAGAAGACCTTCATTTACAGACTTAATCAATGCTGAACAGATGGCAGTCTATGGCTAAAAGAGTAAATATAGCTAAGAGTCAAAAGTTCAGCGTTTTTGTTGGAGTTTGTGTGAGAAGTAGTTTGAGAGTCTCTAGTCCACAGTAAGAGGGACAACAGTCTCCACCAGAGCTTTTGAACAGCAACTGACCTTGGATGGCGGAGGAGCACGTGGGGACTCCAAAGCAACTGAACCAGTCGAGGATACTTGGGCAAAGAAGCCCAAACAATTGCAGATCCGGGATCAGGTGTTGACTTGGAGCCCCAGTGGTGATCAGTCGGGCTAGAGAGATACTGGTTCACCTCAGAGAAAAATGTACGAAATTGTTATGGGAGACAATCAGCAAATTCATAGAAATCAGCATATTAATAGAAACTGTGCAGTCAAAACTATATTTCAGTTTGCTCCTTGTAGAGAATACGTACTTATTTTCAATTAGACTTTTTGCTCAAGAAAAAAAACTCAATTGATACGGAACTTCAACTGCATATGGTGTTTCTCTGAACTAGTCATTTGAACATCTAATTTGAATGAACAATCCACTGAAAATCACTTTTATTGCAATGCTGCAAAGAACCCCTGGGTGTGTCTGAGTGTATCTGGGTTTAAAAAAAAACACAATTTGTCACCAGTCCAACAACTTTATCTCTTATTCATGGAAACACCATCTTCACACGTCTTTATACATTCAATACATATCTCATGATGTCAGAGTTTAATGGATGAACAAGTTTTGGTAGCCTACCAATTTTTAGCGGAGAGTTGTTGTAAAAAGCCCAGCCGTGTTTTAATGCTTTCCTTATTAAATTCACGCTGTCCTCTTTGTACACTTAGTTACTCAACCCATGCTTTTGAATCCTTTCACAACACAGCCAAGGAAGTACACTGACATGCACAAGTTGCGCACATTTGTGCGATGATCACTTCCTCTCTCTCTCTCTAGACTCTCCAAAGTGTGTGAAGTCAAGTTCCTGCACGCTTGGTTTGGGCATCGCAGGCGTTTTAAGAATGCCAAGTCTGTAGATATGGCTCAATCAATGAGAATGCAGAGCTCAAGCATTAAGGACCAGAATCACTGGACTGTCCCATTGGCAAGCCCCATCGTTCGCTCTCTGAGTGACAGAGAGAGCTGTGATGGCTCTGGCCAGAGTAAATAAACCGCTCTCGCACTGGTGGTATTTACGGCCCCTGGACAGCGCGCAAATCCTTCGTGGCCGCAATCCTTCCAGCCAAAGCATTCTTATTTGGCCCCAGTGTCTGGATGCATTAGAGCACTCGTATATATCAGAGGGAAGAGGGAGAAAGAGAAGCAGCAGAGTGCTCGTAAGTCATCAATCAGAACGTCAGTGAATGTGTGCAAGCTCTACATGTATGACACATATCTGTACTACATCTGTACAAAGGATAGTCATCTGCATTCAGATAGACACAATGTATTTTTTATTTGTTTTTGGGATGCTGGCCTTTGCAAAAAAAAAACTACAAAAAAAAAACAGCATTACACAAGGCCACAATGTTCCAATCAATCTTTTAACAAATCACAGATTTCTGGCGGGAGCATCCAGACATTTCAGATGAGTGTTCTGTGGCTGTTTTCATGAATCAACACATTTATACAAACAATGCCAGTCATTTCCATCATCTCACTGTGCGCCAACCACATTAAGGGCTATCCAAAATGCTTTTATTAATTTGCAAATCACAATCAAATCATGTAGCAATCTGACCACAAAATCATGGAGCCCAAACACACATTCATAAAGCGTGATTACACAAAGGAGTTACACTTCCACCATTATAAAAGATACGATTTTTTTGTGGTTTAGGACAGGGTGACATACTTTTATCTATAACAAAACTAGGTAGTAGCCTAGAAGTAGTCTAATGAGTGGAACACCTTTCTGTAAACCTGATGACCTCAAAGGTGTAGGTTTGAGCCCCACTTTCTACCATTGTGTCCTTGAGCAAGACACTTAACCCTCAGTTGCTCAAGGGGGACTGTCCCTGTAAGTAACGATTGTAAGTCGCTCTGGATAAGGGTGTCTGCCAAAAACCACTTTACATTTACCATTTCATTAGCTGGGGAAGCTGTTTTAGGCAACTTGAATCATTTGTGTTTCCTAGCTTTATCCAAAATTGTGGACACAATGAATTCTTTTCCTTAAATGTAGTATCTATTGAAGCTGTTTGGTAGAAATTTGAATATTACACGGAATGGTTCAAACAGAAGTAACAGAACGTCTTTTAGTAAGCAAACGTGATGTATCTTAAATATCTTGTGCTAACAAACTGTCTGCTTAGTGGTCCCAAAATGTAGAATTAGATCAGAGAGCTTGTGCAGAAATGAGTACAGCCAGACTTTGAATTGAAAATTTTTAAATATTTAAGAACTTTTTACCAGTTTGTGGGGCATATGTATGAAGTTCGGACATGTATTTTAAGAAAAAAATAGTTTGTCAGCCACATTAGCCACAAAGGTTTGGTAGAAAACTCAACATCAAACATATCTTTGCTTGCTGACTACATCTGAGGGAAAATGTGTAAATTAAATTTTCCTCTGAACTGTCATTTTAACTGACTTCAGTTGTAATGCAGCATTCCCTGTTAAGCCTATAATGGAATTTTCTACAAGGCAGTTCATCATTTTTAAATATTTTTCCAATCGCTGGCAGTTTTTGTAAATTGCAGAGAAAAGCTTCAGATCAGAGAAAAATCTGTGTTCGCTTGGGGCTTGTAAACTGATTCTCAGCCACTATGACTGCTCTCCTCATCGATGCCAAGCGGACACATGACAGATATCAAGGATGTTAAATATATGGACCTGTGGGTGAAAACAAATCCTGTATTGTGAAAAGTATTGCTTGTGACCGACACCTCTACAGCCAATGAGAGCACAAGACACAGGGTGAGGAGAAACCCGGGAGATGACATCAACAAGAATGGCATATTGTAGTTATTCTAGCATGATGGTCTTTTCTTTTACCTCTTTGTTTCTTTGCTGCAAATTTGCACAGAACTTGGATTGCTCACTTCTTTCTAGCGTTTGTTTTCGGAAGAAGAAAATTCTGGAGACCAGACAGACTCACTGTAGATTTCTCCTGAAGAAAGATCTTGTGATGTGTGACCTCCTGTCTTTGAACAGTCATGTAATGTGCAAGCGACAAAGATTCTTGATTATAAGACAGTACATTGTGGGGTAGGAACAATACAGAGATTTGACAACTGAAAATCATGTAGTGTGTTAGTGGCTTACGGCAGACCAAGGGCCTGTTTGGCTGGAACAGTCCAAAGCTTGAAGGCTTGATGTCTGACTGATTATCATGGAAAGTAGCCAAAGTCTGGCACCTTGGCTGGCAAAACATTCGCGTCTTGGCATCTACACTTCATTACTAAGCCAACTCAAGTTCAAACTCAACATTTTATCAATAAGCTTCGGAGTTACCAAAACCCTTCTGATGCACTACTTTTCCCTTGATTTGCAGTGGGTCCTCTCTGCATTTCATTTACCTATTTCTTCTTCTTTCAGATTCTAAACCCTCTCTCTCCCTCTCTCTTCTGTCTTTCTCTCAGAGGCCCCCTGTTGGAATGTGTGAAATGTGGATTAGCAGACGGCCTGAAACGTTCCTGCTGAGCTCAAAAGAAAAACCCAGACAGGCGAAAAAGGGAGGAAAAACTCTCTCATTCTATTAGATGCGGCTTAGATCCCCCACCTGCTGCAGTCATTAGATTTAACCTAGTTAACCACACACCCACACTTCGCTCCACTCTTGCTTCGTATCATTTTATTTAACCTAGATTCCAACCTGCTACATTACCACATAAACAGCATTATGGTGTGCTGATGCATCTTTACAAAGAAAGTATTGCTTTGCAGGGCCTGATTGAGTCTGAGACTGATACTTAAACCATTTTAATACTGTTACCTGTTCATCAGAAATAATCCACATGATACTGCAATACCTTTACTCTGTTAATGGTAATGGTGTATCTTACTAAAACAATTGTACGCAAATTGACATTTTACTCAGTTTTCAAAAACATGTTGAAATTAGTTTAATTTTTCAGTAAAAGTAAGAGAGCCAGTTGTGAACTGACGAATATGAGCGACAATTTTAAATAAAAATGAGAAACAGATTATTTGAAATGATCAGTTCTCTTTATAAAGAAGTGTTTTGTTTTTTTTTGGAGAGGATTGTTGCTAAAACTACTTATTTTTTGTTACTAAATGATATTAGACAGTATTAGACAGGATATATATTGGTCAATTCATGCTGATTATTGCACATTTGATGAGAAAGCATCATATGAATAGACAAGCATAAAGTATCTTTGGAAGCACATGTATAGCTGTCATGTTTCTCCCCTGATGAACCCACATTTAAAGAGATTACTCTAACTGGTGAGGTCATCATAATGTCTCTATCAATTATGTATTAATCTTTAAAGTCCGCTTGATGGTCGCGGATGCCAGCAAACTCCACCAGACATTTCTTAGCTCGACTTTCTGGATTCCCAAAACAAACAAACAAAACACTGCAGAATAATATCTCCTAATAAACACCACCTGTTTCCAGGACTTGTTCTACATATGGAACCTTTCAAATGACAGAATGCAGTGTCTTGTTAAACCATTCTTCTTCTTGTTTCTTCTTTTAGCCAAACTTTCACCTTCCAAAAAGGAGTCACAATAGAGAGTTACAATACACAATAGAGAGTGGAATGATTCAGCAGTGTTCCTTCTCCACAAAAAGCACACGCTCACAGGGCTCATGATTACAAAATGCATGGCTACTCATAATTCTGCACATCCCTCGGCATTAAAACCCACAGCTGAAGCCTCTACTGACCGATGGTCGGGCCATAACCGCTGCACTCTGTGAGAGATTCTCAACGCCATCTGGTTTTCATAAAGACACGTATCTTGTCTTTCAGTTGCTCATTCACTCTTGTTTTTTTTCTCTAAAGCCCAACTGCATGGTGCAGGCAGAGTGGGACTGGGACTTGTTGCATAACTTCTTGGCATGAGGTTATAGATGGCCCACACCCCACCTCCCCCAAATTCTCTTTTCTTCCCCCCCTACAAAAACAACTGCTCTGAAACGGACCAGACCCTTGAGGAGGACAGGACGAGGGGAAAGGGGTGCAGGAGAAAAGAACACACGTGTACCATGCAGGCCTTGATGTCCAGGAAGAGAAAATACTCTTTAAATACCCGAGCAGTTTGTCAGAGTGTCAGAGTGGCAGGTGGTGTGTGAGTATGTCAGCACACAAGCTTTCAGCCAAATTTCTCTCTCTGCCAATGCTATTACTTACTCTAGGACAGTTTTCCGGACCAAGAGAATGAGCATTGTTCTGGACTTGTGCCGATATTACACTGTCAGTGGGGAATCTCCATTCTAAATCTTTTTCAACGCTAGCTCCAGGTTCATCTGTGTGCAGGGACTCCACCTTTTGTAACCCATAAAACTCCAATGTCTTTTTCCCACGACATATATATTTAACATGTTAAGACGTGAAGAATGTGTACTGCTGAGTAAGGTATACTGTAGTATTTAACACACCTGGTGTTGTTATCCTGGATGCTTTGAAGTAAAATCATTGTATTTTAGGCAGACAAGTTTCATCAGCATTCCACCAAGCACATGTAGTTTCATTCTATAAATGAATGTCCCATAATGGTATTTTTTAAAAACACTAAAAAGCACATAGTAATCTCATATATTGTGTAATTTCATATATTTTGGACAACGCTATGGATCCAACTTTGTGGACACAGTTTTGGGGAAGAACATTTTCTATTCCAGCATGACTGTACACCAGTGCACAAAGCAAGGTCTATAAAGACATGGTTGGATGAGTTCAGTGTGGAAGAACTTGACTGGCCCACACAGAGTCCCGACCTCAACCCCATCCAACACCTTTTGGGATGAAATGGAACAGAGATTGTGAGCCAGGCCTTCTCGTCCAACATCAGCACCTGACCTCATAAATGCTCTACAGAATGAATGGGCATAAATTCCACATAGAAACTCCTAAATCTTGTGGGAAGCCTTCTAAGAACAGTGGAAGCTGTTGTAGTTGCAAAGAGAGGGATCAACTCCATATTAAAGTCTATGTACAGTATTTGAATGCAATATCCTTAAAGTCCTTGTTGGTCCCATCACTTTTGTCTAGATCACGTATGTGTATTCTGGACACACTCAAATAGGTTTTATGGATGCCTTAGAAGAACCACCTTTGTTTCCCTATCTTTCAATGGATAGTTCTTTCAAAGGCTTTTATCCTACTTCCCCATTTAGGGAGAACATTACAACATTTATTTTGGGTTATTTTAATGAAAAAGTATCCAAGCTTAAATTAAACAAGCAATTTGTTACTTTGCTTTAAGATATAGGTAAATGATCTCGGTTCGAAATGGTTGCTCTGTATTGTCGTTTCATTTAAAAAGCAGTCCAGACTGGAACATTCCTGAGAACTTCAGGGTGAAAAAATACGGCTACACTACTGTGAAGAATATCCGCAAACATTCAAATCACATCAAAATCATATGCCCTGGTTGTGAACCATTTAGGATCAACACATTACTCAGACATAGAGCTACCCCTATAATATCACCATCTGGACTGAAGCCAATTCCCTCATGTCAGTTCCAGTAAGGAGTGACCACTGAAAAAGTCTTGGATGTTCACACGGCTTTCACCCATGGTGATTTTATGTCTAACCAGATGATTTCCCCACATTTATGTCCAGAAAATGACGCAGCACACTGGAATTGGAGTAGAGGTCCAGGAAGTGTGTCACCACGCAGGGATCTGTTGCATCCAGACCTGACCCAAAAACAATGGTAGACCTTTCTGGAAAATGGGCTTTGTTGCCTTAATAGTAAAAACATGTGGAACTGATAAACGACCATGAATTGACTCCAGTTCATCCTGCACATAGCACTGCTGAATATGAGAAATCATGAACTGATATGGGAGTTTGGGAGGACACATTGTAGGTATGTCTCATCTTATGGAGCTCTTCAGCAGGCAGGGGAAATAAGTGCCTACATGTATTGTGTGTCTTAGAGCTCAGAATGTGACACATGGCAAAAAAAATCTACTTACCATCGAGAGTTTCTCACCATGTTGTTCTTTAACGTTTGCCTTTTAAACTGAGGACAAAAGGTCAACGTGAAAATACAAGGTTAAACATCCTCATAATTACAGGTGCATGATGAATAATGATTAGATTTGACTGAAATTTCAGACCAATTTTTAATGAAGCATTTATTGTATTCTGAAAGAGGCTGCTGTGCAATTATGTCAACATATTCATTTTACTGCTTTTGTCACCAATTTTGCTTGTAAGTGATGTGATTACTTTTTCTTGGAATGAAGTAGTGTAATTATTAAGGATTGCTTATTAAGGATGACCTTACTTGCATTGTTTGCGTCTTTATGAGGACTATATTAATTACATAGGATGCATGTCAAGCTCTTTAAGAAAGATTAAACAGCTCAGATTCTTATTCAGAAACAGCTTACAAATAAACAGTATATATGTCTGTAGTGCTAATCCAGACGGATGAAGTTTCAAGTTTCCAGATTTGTACATGATATATGAAGATATTTACGTGAGAAAAAAACAGATATCAGCATCAGCCTAGAATTCCCTAGAATAATAATGCTAATAATCATTGAGATTTGTATTCACACTCACATCCATGGATATGTGTTTAATCAACTCTTTTTAAAATGTTCGGCACAATCACTTAATGAAAACATCTCTGGCATAAACAAAATTAATGCAAAGTCCTGTATTATTTCAACAGATTTTTTTGACAGAGTTATTTTACGATAGGAAAGGTATAATGTTACAGAGTGAAGGGATCTTCATATTTGCCTGAGACAAAAAGTCTGTATTACTCTGCTGATATTCTGTAGCCAGCAGAACCAATACCTCTGACACGTAGAAGCTAACCACAGAGTTTCATGAAGAACACTTGAGGGAATAGCCTTCATGTGTTAGGCAGGCGTGATCCCATTGAAAGGATTGAAATAACATAAGTTAACAAGCCATTTATACTCAGCTTCTGGGATATGGTAATCCGTGCCTTCGATCCACAAACATTTCCTCTGATTTTATATTCACCAGCCTCAGAAAAATCTTAACGGCAAAAGCCATCAATCTGCCTCGGTGTATGAATTTAATACTAGCTAGAACGACATAGACCTTCCCAAGCTGTTGCCACTCTTAGGCAAGCTGTCAACGTTTCTGGGACGTCTGACAAAGAAGGAAATCCAAGATGGAGGAACGCGAGGTTACACAAACAGTCAGTATGGCTATGAAGTGAGGAGAAGAGACACCACTGACAGGAAGAACTTTAATGTTTCTCGAAGCTGTTCAGGATATTGTGAGCAACGGGTATCAGGGCTTCTACTGTTACTTATCAGCCCTGAGTGCTACCACAAACCTGCACTTAGCACTAAGTACTACAGCAGAGAATATGTGGAAAAGGAATGACAATAATATTTACTTCAAATATTGATGGAAGACACTTTGAAATTACATTTGTAACGTTGATGTGTTACTATTGTTGTGTGTCATTAACCAAAGACAAGAATACACTTTACCATCATTTGCCTTCATATCCATCATATCCATGTTTTTGTTTTTGTTTTTTATCCTGACATGCTCTTCACATTAGTATACATTTATGCGTTAAAAAATCATAAATATTTTGTTCCTCTCTTTATCCCTTAAAATTTAACAGGCAATTTTTTACTGTGTCTTTAAGACTGATAAACACTGTTCCGCCACAACATTCTTAAAGGGCGGGATATTTTAGGCAGCAAGTGAACCGTCAATTCCTGAAGTGTGTCGGAAGCAGACAACAGCATAAAGATCTGATAGATTTTGACAAGGACCAAGTTGTGATGGTTAGGTGACTGGGTCAGACCACTGCCAAAACAGCAGGTCTTGTGAGGTGTTTCCAGAATGTAGTGGTTAGTACCTACCAAAAATGATTCAAGGAAGGATGGTTGGTGAACTGGATACCCAAGGAGCGAAGGCTGGCCACCTGGTCTGATCCCAAGAGCTACCGTAGCACAAATTAATTCTGGCCATGACAGAAAAGTGTGAGAACACACAGTGCATTACGGCTTGCTGCTTATGGAACTGTGTAGCTGCAGACCAGTCAGAGTGTCCATGTTAAAAGTAAAGTTTAAAGTAAAGTAAAGTTGCCCTTTATAGATATGTGAACACACCACAGCACGCAGTGTGAACAGCACAAAATTCTTTCTCTGTATTTGACCCATATGAAGCAGCGGGCAGCCAGGAACACAGCGCACAGGGAGCAGTGTGTGGGGATGGTTCCTTGCTCAAAAGTACCTCAGTGGTGCCACTAGCAGTGCTGGGATTCAAACCCACAACATTCTGAGTGCAGGGGCAACTCCCTATCCACTAGGCCACCAGTTGCCCGAAGCCGACCCTAGTTCATTATAGAAAGCGTCTATAATGGACAGATGAGCACCAAAACCGTATCATAGATCAAAGAAAAATGAGTCATGTTTTCTTTCACATCATGTGGACGGTCAGGTGTGTGCACCAGTATGCTGGCATTCATGTCGATTATTTTGGCACATAATGCCTACTTAAGCACACCCCTTCCTTCCCATCTAATGGCAGTGACTTCGTTCATCAGGATAATATGCCACAGCACAGAGCAAAAAATGTGCAGGAATGGTTTGAGTAATATGACAGAGTTCTAGGTGTAAACTTTCAAATTGCCCAGATCTCAATCCGATCAAGTATCTGTGGGATGCGCCCAACAATGTGCTGGATAATATATAGACTGGAATGTATTCCATGTAAATTGGTATTGGTATATGTCAAATATAGGGATGCACCAATACAACTTTTTTACAAAAAGATACGAATACGAGTATTTTTATTTGTGTACTTGCCGATACCGAGTACCGATACCGATATTTATTAGAATTTTCTCTTCTACAAATTATGACAAGCCTATTATAAGGCTAAATACAAAAAATATTAACAGAAGGCTATTCCAAGGCAAAAATAAACCGTACATTCTGGTTTTAACAAGAAAAACTCCAATAAGGCAGTGTCATCACGTTAGATAAACTGTGAATATAACCAGAAACCGTCGTCTTTTATCTTAACACTAGAACGGCGGCTAACTGGCTATACCTATAGCAGCTGCATGCATCAATTGACGCAGTGCTCAGTTTAATTCTTGATATGAGCGCTGCTGCAGTGTGTTCGGGTGTTTAGTCACGAAGCCTGCCTGCATACATCCGCACAAGATGCAGCCAGCAGACACAGCAAGTGTCCAGTGGACTTTGGACCCAGAGCCCATTGTACAGCGCCAGTCGCCAAATCAGAATCAGAATCAGAATCAGAATCGTGTTTGTCGGCCGAGTATGTGAGCGACACATACAAGGAATTTGATTCCGGTCGATGGTGTCTCTCAAGCACAACAGTATAAAACAACAACAATATGTAAAAGTACGTGTGTACAGAGCATGCTGCTGCTCCAATAGGCCAATAGACGCGATTCTGATTCTGAGCCTGATGAAATTCAAGTCAATTGATGCTGTCAGCCGTTCTAGGTGTTAAATGTATTTTATTTTTATTAATTGTTTTATTTTTTAATTGTAGTTCGAAATTTGAAGATCATTGTGGTTTTGTAGCATTAAAATACAACGTGTTTCATTTTTGGTGGTTTTTTTTATTTTTACAGAGTTCTAAATGTTCAAAATGTTTTCTTTGAATAAATTAAATTTCACAAGCAACACATTAGCCTAGTTTTTATACATAGCATAAAAAAATAAAACAATATATGCAGTGTTATCTTCATTTTAGATGTCAAAAAGGATTTGCCACTCCTGGTGTTTTCTCTTTTGTGGAAACCGGGTCCAAATGGCTCTTTGTGTGTTAAAGGTTGTCGACCCCTATTCTAGGTAAACTGAGTAGAAACCAAAACACCACGAGAAAACACTGCAGGCGCCTGATTGATCAGATAGATATCCTTAGACATCCTGCAGAAACCTGCCATTTTCAAAAACACCATACTGCCACAGAACCCACTGGTTTTCTAACGAGTGATCGATTCTCGATTCACTAAATTATTACCACTCCTTCAGTATTATCTGTTTTCACTGTGTTTGTTGCGTGGGCGACGACATCACAACAGTTTACTGAGGTATCACCAGATACATCAAAGGGGTTCAAACCTGTGGAAAACAGTCAAGGCAACAGGTCGGTATCAAGCCATGGAAAAGTCACGTAAGTGAAAATAAGCACACTCAGGAACAAACTAAAATGGCATTTTGCTGCACATTTTATTCAAACATACTGGAAAAAGGCCAAACTAACCGGCCATATTTCAACATATAGTTTCATATCCTTTGCTTAGTACCTCCACTGCAAAGGTGTCGTCACTCTGAAGAGGATGTATATGAAAAATAAACACAACTTTTAAGAGCAAAATAGTTTTCTGGCTATATTTACATAAATTATTTGGGTGACTATTGACTTTTAGTGCTTATTAGCAACATGAACCTCCCAGCTACAGTTGTAAACTATGTTTGGGCTCAAATCGTGTCTCGGCTGATTCACAACATGTGGGAAAGTGGAAAATGTGCATTTGATTTGATTTTAGCCAAACGGTTCCTTTAAACAGGACCGAAAACACTGTTGCCTTCAGAGGAGAAAATGAATGGGCCAGAGGTGAAAGAGAGGTTATTAAAGCGGCAGCACTGTTGAATGTGTTCGTACGGAATGGCCTCGGGAAAGCCAAGCGACGGTGTCAGGGATTAAGCAACTCATGAATGTGCTCCATTTTCTATTCAACCTGTTTTCACTTTTAATTAAGGCCAAATCCGTTTCATCTGGAGTCCTTTAAAATCCTGATGATTCCAGCTGCACTTTTACACAAAATAGGTTGGACAGCATTAAACACCTACAACTACAATTACATTTACATTAAGCTGACCCTTTAAACTCTAACTGCCCATATACAGGCCTCCATAACTTACATATTAGTTTCATTGTTATTATTTAATAATTCATATCAGATAGTGAATATTAAATCATTAAGTATTAATATGATAATAATAGCAAGGCCACAGTTTATGGTGTTAAGGTTGTGTCTGCTCTCAGATAGGAAACAGAGCACAGGGACTTGGCGGGGGGGGTGCCTTTTAATTGACAGTTTCTGGCTGCTCAGGAGCCATGGAGGGAATATTATGATGTTTACTGAAACGCCTGCTGCCGCACAGCCTCCATATCAGGACGAGCAGGGGCTATCAGAGGGGATTCGGAGCAGGAGCGAGGCACTTCAAAGGCCCAGGATGACGAAGGATGCTGGCAGACCGAGGGCCGGGGTGGGGCAGTTGTAAGGGTTCAGGAAAGGAGTGCGTCCCTGGCTGTCGCTCAGATATCGCACCCCTCTCACCACCACCCCCACCCACCCCCACCCATCCCATCACCTCTGTAAACAACCGAAGGAAATACAGTGAGACCAACGTCTGTGCTCCTCCGCATCAAAATGGGATTACTCTCCGAGCGTGGCGTGCAGATATTGTTTTTTCCAGAAGTGTTGACGAAAAACGGAGCGGGTCACACTGGGACAAGCGGATAAAGACAGCTGAGTCGCGTTATGCATCATCGTATTTCAAAACCACGGTTTGTGTACGTGTGTGTGTGTGTTTGTGTGTGTGGGGGGTTTCCAGGGCAATGCCTACCATTTCTCATGTCATCTTTTCCGTCTTTGAAATCAGTCCTAATGTAAGCAGTATCTCTGGCGGAACCTACTGCTACATGCTGGGAGTGTGTGTGTGTGTGTGTGTGTGTATGTGTGTGTGTGTGTGTGTTTGTGTGTGTGTGTGTGTGTTCGTAAACCCCACCGCCCCCCCCGCCCATCCCCAGAGCTGTCAGTATGACTGACGATTCAGACAGTACATGAATTTCAAATCCTGGGAGAACATGCGGGCCGTGGAACAAGAACAGGTACAGGAGTTGTGTAATAGGATTCAAGATCAAGCAATTAAAACTTACTGCATGTAAAACGGCGGCGGGGACTACATCGACTCTCTTTTTGCCCCTATTATTTGTTGGCGGAGCGTGGCATCGGCTCGTCGTCTGGGTTTCCCGGATCGGCTGGGAGAGACAAAAGCCTTCGAGGCCTGGCAGTCAATTATATGCCGCATTTCAATCTGCCGGGTCTTAGGCTGGGCCAGGCACATCTGCACAGTGGAGAGGCCAGCGAAGCATCAAGCAGTCATGCTTTCACAGCACGCCTCGGTGAATTCAGGCATGACCGCGTCTCCTCTTAGATTGCCAGCTCTAGAAGGCTTCGCAGGCCCATCAGCGGACTCCAGTGCCTGCTCCTCTGATCTGTTATGCATCTGCTTTCGTTTCCTTTTTTCGTTACATGAAGTGAAAAAAAAAAAAAAAACATATAGAGGCTTCGGCTTCCAATCATCAACACCCAGACAAACACACGCACACACTCACACACACTCACACACACTGCGCTTTGTCTCCAATTCCAAAAACCCACCAACATCATTTCAAACCTGTTAAATCAAAAGACAAAGAAAAAAATCATAGAAAAAAAACCGAAGCAAAACAAAACCCAAACTACAAAGGCTGTGCTGAATTTCACCTGCTTTTTCCTATTTACACACAGGGAGGGAAATATGTCAAAAAGGAGCAACAGCTTTATGAGTAATGGAAGGAAAAACATGTCAGGAAGCACCCATTCCCTTGGAGCTCGAGCCAAGCTTCGTACATCAGCGGCGCTGGATCTGCGGAGGACTGACTGCAGACGTGAGCCCATATGTTCTCCCCAAAAGTTAGTGGCAGTGATATCAATTACTCAGTCTCTGCCCCCTGGTAAATATTACTTCTCGGCAAACACTTTGAGGAGCTCCAGATTGTTTGAAGTTAATGAGAATGCAGCGCGCTGATTTAACAGATGGCACATTATATGTTGTTGGGTTTCGGATGCTTTTTTGACCCTTTATGTACATGAAAATGCCCCTTGAATACTGTGATTGTCTCAATTACACAAGAGCTTCTGCTGGAAAACATGAACACACAGTAGATTTACCTTATATTTCACAGTAATGAAAAAGCAGTGCGTGTATATGTACACGCACACTAATATATATATATATATATGTATATATATATATATATATATATACATATACATACACACACACACACACACACAGATCGACTTACACACAGAAACAAAGAGCAACTTTTATTAAAGTTCTCTGTAACATTAACAGTCAACATGATAATTTAACAAAACAAAACATAGTCTGATACCTTGAATTTTTTGGTAAATTTAAGTGCACAACAGAAAGTGGGAAAAGCTTAAGCCACTCAGCCTCCTCTGGACTGGACGACTTCCTGCAGTGCTAGCGTTAGCCATGTTAGCTAGTGGATGCCGTTTCAGACGCCGTACAGAACACCGGTATTGTTACTGTACTTTAACACTGACTTGCAGACTGTGCAGGTCACTGTGCTGTTCGTGTGTCTAGAGTGAAGTATTTCCACACATATGACGTGTGTCTGTCACCTCTGCTGCATGTCTCTCGTCTTGTTGTGGTCTTCTGTTTAGATTCACTTCCACGCGCCAATGTTACCACACTTTTTATGAAGGGACTATAATAATTGGTTAAAACAAGGAACGGATATCAGCGTAAGCCAATCGGAGGCAGAGATTGCATTGTGTACACAAGCGCATGCACAGAGAGAGGAAAAAAACACGACTCGACGACTTCTCTCAGGGGTCGTCGACCTGTGCCTCTGACATCGACAAGTCGGCTTTTCTGTTGAAACCCTAATATATATTTATATATATAGACAGACAGACAGAGGGCGCATTAGTGAAGCTATTGCTTCAGTACAACTCCTCTTCGTGGACCAACCAAAACATAATTTGTTTATGGCACCTGAATTAAAACTGTATGTCTTACTTTCAATAATTCAGTAACATTAAGTTCATCACCACAGAGCGACTCCAGTTTTCAGTTTTCATCACCAACGTCCAGTGAGTTACATTTTCTACCCAATAAGGCTATGTGCATATATTTATTATATCATATTTACAGACAGATATGATGAACAAGTGTAGGCTCTCATGGGGAACTGGAGCTTTCCCCTTTGCTGTTACTTTTGTTAGTTTGTTGCTCATTGATTTCTCCACAGATCTCCCATCCTGTCCAGCATGGTCTACTGAATTACTGCCAGTATCAGCTGTGTGTTTTGTTTTCAAATGATGTTTTAGACTCAGTGTACTTTTGTGATTAACTCTTATCAAGAGAGCCATTAATGGAAACTGTCATTTTAAAACTGTATTTCATCAAAAGCAACTAGCGCTAGCAACAGCTGAGCTTCCTCCTGCACTACTATGGATAGTTAGAAGAGGACAACACAGCACTACTTCTAGTATACTAAAGCATTTTGTGCCTTGACATGTCTTTTTTTAATCATTTTTACCACAAAATGAAAGCAAGAAAGTAGGTAACTTGACAGTACTGGTCACGTGAGGTTAATCAAGGTTATCTTTTAATGCTAAAGATAATTTTCACCACATCCAATATGCTTGGTATTAAAGCCAGTAGACTTGCTTGTTTTTGCACAACACTTTCTGAACTGCAATCACAATATTTCTGAATTGAAATGTTCTGCCTTCTTCCCACATTATAGCTCAAACTCCTCCAGCTACCATAAGCAGCTGTCTGTCGACAAAGATGCGTCTTGTTCCTTTAAATGTGCAGGGTCTGTTAAGAATCACCACAACGTGGGCCATCAAATCACTCCTAAAGCCGGCTTGAAAGGACAGTGTAAGCTGTGCTTTTATGACCAGTCCGTAGGTTCAAACTGGCGCAGATGTGCCACCAGGACTCTTCCTCATTACCCGGCAGGCTTTTCCGGCCTGTCAGGCTCCTCTGCGTTTGAACATGGCCTCAGAATGGCCCTATCTTTTCATCATAGGCCACACTCCCTTTCTTTTCTTTCTTTTTTCCCTTTTAACCTCTTTCACCAGAGGGTGGGTGGGAAGTCGGGTTGCATTTGGGCACCAATTGAAAACAGCTGCAAGTCAGAGGAGAGGGTGTCCGAGAGCAGTCCTGAAAGTACAACAGCAGACATTCACACAATGTCCTCATACGCTTTAGCTGCAGCAGTCCTAGCGATTAGTAGGGTGAATTTCCGCACGCCGCCAAACACCTAGTTCAATCCAGTGGCGACCAGGCAGGTATCTATTGATTACTGTACCGTGGGTGGGCCAAGCATCTACCATCCCACAGAGTTCAGCTCCAACTGTAATCGAACACACCTGGCTTTCATTTTTGAATGTTCCTGAAGACTTTGATTAGCTGAAACGTGTTAGATTAGGACTGGAACTCGGCGGCGGGGGCTGGGAGCGCGGTTCAGCATCTCCGTTCCACTGCAGGTCAGGACTGACAATGTGATCACTGCGGAAAACGCACAACCCAGTTATGAAAAGACTGTGTGGTGACCAGATTCTTATTATATTTGCATGTTGAAACCCATGACAGTAAACAGCTGGGCTGCCACCTGGAGGGCTGTGGATGAATTTTCACTATTTTCATGACTGAGGGGAAACTAATGTCCCATTTGGTCAACTGATCCTAAAAACACGTCATTCCCTTAAATAAGTGATGTGCATAAATAAATCCTTGATCTGAGTTCTGATAAATATTCAGTGAAGAATGAAACAACTTCAGACGCCTCATCATACAATTCAGCGGCACGAAAAATGGAAAACATGCAGGTGTTCTGCACCCTTGTGAGGTCACATCTTTTTAACAGCGGGCCGGAATGAACGTACAAAAGCATCTGCATGGGGTTCGGTGGTATGCATCACTCACTCTGCTTAACTTTCTTTATCGCCCCTTATATGGACTTAAATGAAGGGCAAAAGAATTACATGATAAAGGAGATCCAGCCATGAGATCATTATGGAGGAGCTGAGCTAAACCCAGCCGCCTCATTTATAATTTACCATTTAATTTAATCAGAAAGGCCAAAGCCGACTGAGGAAATAATGCCTTGCGACCCGGACTCCGGGTGGGCTATTAAAGATCTCTCTGTGATCCGAGGGAGCGAGGGATCACCAATCAGGGCTCATCAACAGGTCTAGACAGCTCATGGAGCGCGACAGGCCTGTGGAACGCTCAGCGCTGCTTAGTGCTGCCGTGCAGAACCATTAGACCCTCTTAACACACGAGTACTCTCTTAACTCAGGTCGGATGTGACGGCCTACCACGCAGGCCAATAATACTCATGCCGCTCTAGCATTCGCCCTCTTATGATCATGCACTGCTGTATTTATAGTGGCGTCAAACGCGAACCGCATTAGCCGAAGAGGAGTTTCATGGTGGAGAAGTGGATGCTCCCCGAAGAGCCGAGGCAGGCAATAATTTGAGCGAGACCAGAGCGTTGCTACAAGGGCAAGCTGAGATTTTTCAAGAACTGATTTGTGATCCAGTTGTTAATTAGGCTGACGTGGCGGTAGAGGCAGAGGTGCTGAAAGCTGCGCTCTTTGAGCTAATTTATGGACCACGCCTCTCCTAGAGAACCATTTCCCGCAGACTCGAGCTTGTTTTGCCGCAGGGCAGTGTGACGCGCAGCCATTAAAGGCCATATATTTCACAAAGCATAGCAGGAAGGGACTGCTCGCCTAGGTGCATGTCCCCAGCAGATAAAGTTCAGTCTTTGTAAGCAGCCAGATGTTAAACATCTGCTTTCAAATGCTTCCTGACGAACATTTACGCGTCGTCGGGCACCTGCTCGGCTTTGGGTTGACCTTCACGGCAGTGGCATGACGTCGGAGAGAGGGAGAGAGAAAAAGAGAGCGACAGATAGGGGTACGTGTGCATAAGAAACGTGGTTAAAAGGGATGGATAATGACATTTTACATTTCTCCGCTGACATTTCTCATTAGCTAACGTTCCACTTCTTCAGAAGATACAGCGACGGAATTGGGAGCACTTCAGAAGTTCAACAAAACACGGCGGATTTAGCGGAGGAGTGCAAACAGTTCGGAGGGGGGAGAGGGAAAAAGTGAGAGAGAGAGCGAGAGAGAGAGAGTGAGAGAGAGAGAGAGCGAGAGAGAGAGAGAGAGAGACTTTGTCAGAAATGATGACTGGGATCTTTGATCTTCCTCCCCGAGCCCTGGAGGGTGACTATTGATTGTGTGGCAGAGCTGGGGAGGGGAAAATGTATGGAATCAGCTTCGGGCTGTCGGAAGGGTGGCTGTCACACAGTGCTGGGAGAGAGACAGAGAGGATCAGCCCCGGCCCGGTGCGGAGGGGTGGTGGTGGGGACTGAGAATGCCACTGCTGCAGGAGGAGGATTCTAAACACCCCCTCCCTTTAACCGCTTAGCCCAAGAAAGGCGAAGTTTGAATAACACTGCGGGCGGCAATTAAGGGGGCCAATCACTCAGTGCAGCTCTGGTGTTTCAAGGCCAAGCACATGGAGTGACATTTGACTAAACTGGAAGTGGATGTGCCAAACAGCATTTCAATGTTTTTTTTGTTTTTTTTGTTCATTGTCCTGACTCATAAAGTAATTAGCATTTTAGCCATTATGACAAAAGCCTACTATAAACCACCTTACTCCTCCTGATGAAAAATTATATAAAGAGAATATGAATGGATATAAGAATAATTGTATTGAAAAAGTCTCTGGGGAGGTCTATTTAATAAGGAAAAAAAATGTAATGGTTTTTTCTTATTCATCGGCCAATTTTATTTTGCTATTTTCGGAGCTGCTAGATTCAATAACGCCATTAGTGAGGTAATATCTGGCGGGCCAACTACATCACTTTGGTGCACTAAAGACATTAATTATGTATTGCATAAAACATAAAGCGATTCAGGTACCATCACTGTGGAGTACATAATGTGCAGCACTATTCGCCATTTGCTAAGCAACAACAGGGACCTGGGCAGAACTGCATGGGTTTTATACTCTCGAAGGCTCCGAGAGTGATGGATCCCGAGATGTCTCTTCCTGGACGGACTCCAGAGGCCCAGCTGATAACAAAAGATCAGCAGAAAAGACGACAAGAGCTGAATCTGGGGTTTCAATGTGGAGCAGATGGTTGGGATAATGACCAGCTTTAGAATAAAGAGAAATCAGAAGGAGAGAACATCTAAGCGTGAAGATTGGCCTGGGACAGCCGTTACAGTGTAAAGGCGTAATAAGAGAGGCCTGGCTGGCAAGCACTCCATATTAAAACACATATTGCATTAACACATGTAAGCATACAGCCAATGGAGGGACTTCCAAAAGCACTTGTGAGAGTAAAGGGAACGAGGCATCTGGAGGCTTTCTGAGATGCTTTAGGGATCAAATACACAGAAAGGAAAAGGCAATTGAGGAAGAACGGGAAAATAAAAACACTGGAACACTGCAGTGCTCTTGGAAGGTCAGTGGTGCTTGAAAAAGCAACCTGTCTCCACCTTCACCACCTCCTTAAATGGTGTGAGGTTTGGACTGGATGGTGAAGCAGATTGCTCGAGACAGACCCTGCGACATGGGCAAACTGCAGTCCTACATCTGAGAGCGAAATAATTAGTCTGTATGCCTTTGCCAGTGAAGAAAGAAAGAAAGAAAAAAAAAGCGAGACCCTGTGCTTAATGAACGCTAGCTCTGTCTGAGAAGACGAATGGTATCAGAAGATATGTGGACGTGTATTTACAGTCTTAAGATGTACGTATTTTTCCAGGAGCTGATTTTGGAGCCAGCCAAGACGAAGATAGGCAAGAAGTCAGCAGTGCCCATAAACCCCCCGGGGGAGAACGGGGTTTGGAAATTTTGCAAAAAAAAAAAAAAAAAATGCTCTGGCAGAGGCACAGTAAACATCCGGCGCTCGCAGACACGACTGTGATTGCTCGCTATAAGAGCCAGACATGGGACTCGCGCACTCCTGCTCTGTGTTCTACTGATGCAGCAAGTGGGAAGATTATACAAAGGCTTTGCATTGGCAGGCAATGGCGTCATGATCTGAGTGAAAGTACTGACTCACACTCAAACGGCTCCAAAAGCCTCAGTCGCTTGATATTTTCCCTTCTTTCCGCCTTGTCCCAACTTCAATGGCAACTCCTACCAAATGAATACAGATTATGATTCAATACCGTCAATGAGACGAGCAGGACGAAGTGGGAAAATACAGACTGACAATACAAAAAGACTGACAATATCTAACAATATCCATAATCAGTTAATGAACTGAGATATATATATATACATATATATATATATATATACACACTCAGGGTGAACTCTATTAGAAACCTTGACCCTGTATTTTCCATCCACTTACCTAACAGGTGCACCATATACAGTCATATGCTTGCATATTTAGGGGAATGTTTTGTCGATTTGATCGAATAAAGCCACATCCTCTATAGGAAAACAAACTACATATGGCATTTTTGGGCCATTACTTCTATTCATTTGTTGAGTTTAGAATATTGGAAATAAATACATAAAATATGATCAATCCATTTCATTAAATAAACAGTAATTGTACATAAAATGTTCAGAAGTATATTCACTGTAGAGGAGGAGGCCTTCATAATCAAACAGGGGTGCCTAACCTTTTGCACACAACTACATGCTAGACTGTGGTAGACCCTTGGTCATTGTTTTCAGACGCCATCATCTCCACTCATCATCAGTCAGTTTCTGGCCACAGGGCTGGTGTTGAGCAGACAGTATTTGGCAGGTTGACTGTTCTCAACACAGCTCTGACATGGTGGTGTGAGAATATTGGGCACAGTGGTCTTTACACATGTCTGTGTCACTGCTGAGATGAGAGCAGCCAAGAGGAGCCATGTGGTTTGACAATTGCTAAGACAAATTTTGCCTCAGTGGATGGACTTCAGTTTCTAACTCAACCACCCAGATGGATATAAAAGGATTTTTTAAGAAAGGCACTAGTAGTACAATAGTATTATACAAACAATATAAACCCACTGGTCACTTTATTAGCTACTCCCACCATGTATCTACACTCCTTGCCCATTTTTCCTAGTTCTACAGACTGTTTCTCATCAGGATTGAGCCTTTTCACACCCAAAGGACCACTACTAAGTTCTTATTTTCTGTGATTCCCAGCACTGCTGACACTGGACTGGCCCAATCACATTCCCAGCACTGCAGTGACAATGGCATGATCTATTAGGCCGTAGATTAGGGAATATTAGGGTGTAACAGGGTGTTCCTGGAGTTACTGAAGATCATGTGGGGGTCCTGACCATTAATGAACTGGGTAAAGGGGAATAACAAACGATGCATAGAAACACGGTCTGTATTTGTAAACTAATGTGCAGTGAAGCTGAAATAATGGCGTATAGATACAAGGTAGGTGGTGATCTGTATCAAAAGAAAATGCATGGGGTCCTGGAGGTTGGGGTGCCCCCTGCTGGCTCCTAGCAGATGGCCAAAACAACATAAAACGTTTTTGTTTGTTTTTTTGGATACTGTAACATCTAGCTACCTACTGTGCACTCTTGACAGCAACCCTGAAACAATCATGTTCTAATGTTCCTCAATTCGAACTGCCCCTTACTCTCCTGCTGGAGACCCTTATTTATAATGATCTTTTAACAAATTAGAACATTTCTAAATAGGTTATGCAGTAAAGCAGATGATGCTAGTTACAAATAGCTAGGTGGTCTAACATTGTTGGATATCCTAGTTTGCTAACAAGCTAGTACAACAGTTAGTACAATAAGAGAGAGTGAAAGCTGTTCATGCAGCTGTCCAGTGACATCAGGTGCTTAAACGATGACTGCATTTTGTTGAATCGATTTCCTAGAAGACATAGATTGACTGGTATTCTGGCATACAGGGCATTTTCCATGCCTTGGATACACCTTGGGTGTTGATACCAATAAAATAATTGTCAAAGAAGAAGAGACAAAGGTTTATTTTCTTTGCTGACACTGGACTGGCTCAATCATATTTCATACTAGCACTCCACCCCACTCCAGAGGAGCTTACAAAAATGCTAAACTATGCGGCAAAAATACATTTGACTAAAACTTTTTTCTTATACTAAAGCTAATGATCAAATGACTAAAATATGACAAAAACAAATATGTATTTTAGTCAAAAGACTAAAACGAAGACTAAATCAAAAGCCACCTGCCAAATTGGTGGTCAGTCTTCTTATTTTCTTATTTTCCTTTTTTATTCTTGTAACTTTTTAACTCACAAATAGCAATTTCTTTTCATTTTTAAAGCAAAGGTTTATCTAAAAGCATACAGTACAACTACTGTAACATGATTCAAAGAACACTGAAAGTGAAATCTGTGTAACTTTGGATGGAGTTTAAGTGGCGTAAGAGTGGACAGAAATTGTCTTGAGCACAATTATCAGCTGGTTCCAACAATGTAATACATCAAATCTGGGCCACACCACGCCACGTTCCCTATCGCACATATATTAGATCTGCTGAGGCGGCATTCCAACTCCCACCACATGCACCTAATCCGAAGCTGACACCTACAATGAATTTATACACTCTGCAATGAGAGACTGCGAGATGGATTCAATTAGGAAAAGAATGGACTAGCGGAGCACAGAAAAAGAAACAATAGGATGAGTTCCTGCATTTCCACACCCACACACTTGCATCTCCATATCTGACCCGGAACCCCGACCGCGCTTATTCTTCATAAACTTGACAAATATACAGTAAACGTCTAGGTGCAAAACTCATCCGGGGCAGCTAACGACAGGCAGTCGGAAATTGGATCACGTTCGAATGTCGTGTTTACCTTCGGCCTTCGGAATAATTGGGAGATTGCACTGCTGGGATAAAGCAGTGGGCTCCCGACGCGTTCTGGCAGCGGGCTCATGGTGCTTCCTCCTCCCGGCCGCTGGAGGAGACAGTGATTTATGATGTGGCGCAATGTGGCGGCGGAGAAAAGTTTTAACCGATGCTTGCAAGATTCGCTAATGAACTGCGAGCTGGCAGATGAAGTTTTTTCGGGGGGGAAATGGGTTGTGGGCAAGCGAGATGAGCACAGGAGCAGCAGATGGAGCTTTCTTACCGAGGCTCTTTCTTTTTTTTTTTTTCTCAAGAATCGTATCCTTGGAAACAGTGTGGGCAAACGGCAGATGCTCGCATTTCACGGTGACAAACATTTATAAGAATCACAGCTCTCTGCGACATATCAGCATGTTTTCGAAGGGCCCGCAGTAATGATTGCACTCGGGTGATGTGCAGCACTCAGAATGTCAGGCTAAATGAACACAGTGGTGTGGAATGCGTTGGACGCTCATGGATGCACTCACCATTACGTATTGTAAGGGACGGCACGTTTGTTTTGTCTATAGTGGCAGGGAGGTGACTTAACTGATGAAAGTCCACTCAGCCAGAAACAACCATCCATGTGCCAGTAAATCACTTTTTCTAATCGCTTTAATGGCACTGCCTCTGCTTGGTAACATCTTGATATCGACACAATTTGCAATATTCACTGTACAGTCTTGTAATACTGTGTGTCAAGAGACATAATTCAAAGTCTACCTCTCTCAGGGAACTGTTGACTAAGAGAAATGTGAAGAAAAAAAGACTTCCTTGTACCTGCGTCTCCTGAGGGCCTGCCGGATGAGGGGGAAGAACTAAGAATATATCCTGAGTTCCTATCATCAAAAAGAGTGCCTACAGTTGGCCCAGATGTTTTTCCTCCATCCTCTCTTACGGAAACAAGGCCCTTCACCATCGTTAATGCGCTTATTGTGCTTATCAATTAGGCAGCATCTCTGGAGTGCTGGAGCAGATGGGAATACAGCTGGGAAGAAAGAGCCACGTCATTATTGGGGCTAATATCCAGGGCAGTGGGGAAAAGATGGTTGCTCGCTGGCTTACCCTTTCCCGCCTTTCCCTCATCCCTTGTCGCCCGGCACTCCAATAATCTAATACAACCCACTCATGCGGGGCGAGCCGAAGAGGACCAGGGAAGATAAACACATTCCATTAAAAATACATGCTTTTTTCCTGCTTGTCTCCCTTGTCTCCCTTGTCAAAACTAGTAAAACTGAGAGTCCCACAGACTTCTCTGCTTATTTCCCTTGCTGTGGAAGATTGATTAGATGGAGGGAGGACCAGGGCAAGGTAGAGCCTTGTCGTCCGCATCAGGAATGTGGGATACAATTTCTTTAAGCTTTGATTACAGTGACAGTCTACCAGTCAGACTTTATAGGACGTCTTGTCAGCTCATCATGCTTGGGTGCTGTCTTAGGTGTCTGAGATAAGGTCAGTTCTAGAGGACTGTTTGACTATTTAAAATTTTTTTTTTTATAATCACACATGAATAAATCCCTCTAATGAAGCCCCCCTTGAATAGTGAAATCGGACTATAATTTGGATCAAATTTGGAGATTTATTTCATGGAGAGTTGTTCAACCCTCAGGACATGGAGACGCATTCTTAAACGTCACCCTTTCATTTGACTAGGATTTTGAGTTATGGCGCATTATTTCATTCCTGTTTTATGGCCTTAATTTCTTGCGGTTTAATAATGAATTGCACAGGTAGCTATCGTTGTCACATTCATTCGGTTTCTAGGCTACTCTAGATCATTGCGGTAGGCGTATGCTCTGCTGTCAGCAGATGAATGCTCTCCAAGGAGGTATTAAGTGGGGCTACCAATCAAATGCAGAGCTCGGAGGATGTGCGGAGTGGCGGAGTCAGCTCGTATGAATCAGCGAGTCAAAACCTCATGCTATGCTGTGTAAAAGAACACCACGCTTGGCTCCCTGAGAGCTCGAATAAGTTTGCAAATGTTGATCCAGCCAACAGTCACGGACTTTTAAATCTGTGGCTCATTCCATAAGCTGTCCCAATGATTTTGGGGCAGGAAGACACTCATTCATCTCCTCATCCCCATTCATCATGCCCTCCTCTGGTTTCTCCACTTTTGCCTCCATTCCTTCACAGACTTCTTGTATCTTTGGCAGGATTCTGCTCGCTCACTCCCAGGGGCACGAGCTAAGACTGCTGAGCCACCAGACTGCTGTGAAAATCCACAAGCTGGCTTTGTGGCCAAGCCTGATAAAGGCCTTGGCCTGGGCTGGTCCAAATTAGCTCATGCCAGCTCCATTCGCCCCTCGGGCACGGCCACCGAGAAAGTTGCGCAGGCCCTCGTCTTCAGGAGGATCACAGGCTGCATACAGAAGATGGTAAGGGATGTGCTTATGCTAAGCTAAGCGTGAGGAGGCTGCACCAGGCTCCAGACAGTGTCCCCACGGAGATTTAGAGAGAGGGCCAATGTCCTCACGCCTATCGCCACAGTCCACACTCTGAGTAAACAGCCCCAGTTACATCAGCTGTTACCATGATTGGATTGTGTATCAACATGTTTGCTGGCTTACTGGCATGACATCTAATATTAACACATTTTCAAAATACTCAGTTAGACACTGAAGGACAAGATATTTAGCCAACTATAGACGAGATATGAGTTGATACTAGTGCTTACTAAAGTACTACTTATTGCTTATTACTTATTTAATTATTCAGTGTTGGAAACAATAGATAGTGGAAAATCATACAATCAGAGTTATTTATGGTATCTAGATAGGTACAGTCAAACAATCTCTCCCTTTCTGGTCCTGCCCTCAGATATATATGAAGCTCTACCATGTCAGATTACCCACCAGCAAAATGAAGAAGTGACAGTGGAATCAACTAATCACACTGTGCAATGGGTGGGACAAATGTGGTAAACGTCCATGTTTAATCTAGAATGGCCAAAAAAATCATGAAGTGCAAAGCCATTAGCATAGTGCTAAAATACTACATATATTCCAAAGGGGCTCGAACAGAAATTAGCAGTCAAGCAGAAGTGTTCTTTATGTACTGATATATACACTCATTGAGTGGAACATGCAGCCACTATTGCTCTCATAAATTTATTTCTCGCAATAACCTCTTTTCTCCACCACAAAGTCTCTGCAGCAGAGGCCCTGGTTCCATTAGAAAGAGCTGCCTGATACATGGCAGTTTACACACCTACACGTTGGTGGTGATGGATCATCCCATTCCCCACAGTAAACATCTTAGAATAATAATGAGAATAATAAAAATATCCCATTGCTGTCTGCGCGCTGCTCCTCAGAGAGGCTCTTCTGGTTAAAAGATAGAGAAGGAAATAAACAGTTCACGTCTCACTTCACTTAATGTGTGCAAAGGCAAAAGTTCAGTGCTGATCGTAGAATATCCTCTTTTATCCTTATGGGCTTCGGGATTCATGGCCAGCGTACACCGAGATGCTCAGGAAAGATCAGCAGGTCTGAGAGCACCGTAATCGGGTTTTCGACCTTAAAGCTTTGATAAGAGCCTACCAGGGGCCCAAAGGTGATTAGCTAGGCCCTTCGCGGGCCGCTCAGAGACAGAGCCGATTAGCTCCAATCATTTTGTTCATGTTTATGACACCTAATTACCCGTGATGCTCATGCATGTTGAACTAATTTAGCACTACACGTGTTTACATTACCATTTAGAGATAAACAGCAAGGATTTAGCTTGTTAACAGGAAAAAAAAACCATAAGAGCAAAAAGGTTACTTAGCTATTGTGTGTGTTTGGTAATTTCACACCAATAGGACATGGGCACAATTAAGTTATATTATTCTAATTTTATCCTCCCATCTTCTAGGGGTGTAACAATACACTTAAAATTGCTTATACAATGATGAATCAGTACATTATCATTTTTGATACAGCAGTGCCTGAATTTGCACCTCGTTTTAATTTGTTAATGTTGGCATCCCATGTGTGTGTCATTTTTCTTTGGCTCATGAGATGGATCGCAGTCCACAAGTGCATAAGGGATTGTGGGAATTGAGGTAGACCGAAGCACATGATGAGAAAAAAAAGTGGAGAAAGTGATGAGCATTCTCATGGAAAACACTAACAGAAAAGTTACATGAAAGTGCCAAACCAGTAGTGAAAAAAACATGTGAATTGCGTAAAAAGCTGAGTTTTTTAACGATTGACTGGTCTGTCAATCACACGTAAAAAAAAATGGTTTGAAACAAACCTGAGGTGGGGATCACTGTAGGAAGTGGGTGCATATGTGAATATATATACCCACAGTCAAGTTTTTTGACGAAATCAACGTAATGATGGAAATGAAAAAAACTGCTTTTAAAGCCAAGATTTAGGTCATGGAGATTAATCTCAGTGGAAAAAAGTGACACTTTTCATCAGTGAAACTGCAGCATTTCCACTAATATGAAATGTTCTCACTGTTATTTTTTAATATGGGACAAAATGGAAATTGGCTGTTGTGAGGGGGTCGTGTCCGAGTATATCCTGTGTGTGCGTGTGTGTGGGGAGGGCAAGAATAGCCGATGTGTGGGAAATGCAATTATAGCCAATGCGTGGGAAATGCTTTGCCTTATCAAGATGTATTCTAAATGTATTCTGAATACTTTACTTTTTATGCATTGCGGAATGTGTGTAATGGAATACATTACTGAATAACATTAGGAAAGCGTACTCAGTATTCAGCGGTCATTACTTTTTGAAAGTATTCTGCCCATGTCATATGTTCGACATGCGCCATAAAATCTGAGATATTTCAGAAAGTAGATGAATGTATTTGGAATTTATAGCAGGACTTACAATCATCATTCAGCCGAACAATATCTGGACGACAGCGTTTAGCAAAACCTCAAAGGAGAAACATGTGTGCCTGGCATTTGGAGGAAAAACGTATGATTCGTTGCACGCACCTACAAGGTGGCTGAGTGAATGCAGTAATTATGCGAGTCCAGGAACAGAAGAGATGGGAGACAGCAGAGACTCCGATAAGGACTCGGGCCAACTCCCCAATTACAGCAAATTAGTCTGACCACAGTAAAACCTGTACTCCAAACAATGGGCTACCTTCCCTGACATATTCCTTTTAGCAGCTCCTATTAGTGCAGTCTGTAATGAATAAACTGTTGTGATAGAGAGGGTCAGATGGCATAAAATTACACTTAGTCATTTTGAATGAGGCCCTGTGCACTCGGCATAGGAAAGCTGATTTCCGGGCGCACTTCTGGTGGACGTCCATTATGTCTAGAATATTCCGAACGTGCCGTCTTCGTCTAAACAAGGAGGATTAATTGCACGTCCTTAGTTTGAAATACAACAACCTTGGGCTGCAACCTGAAAGAGCCATTAAACTTTTGAGGTGGTTCACTTAGGCAGGAGCCTGGGACACATTTGGCAGCAAATGCACCAAAGAATATAAATTATATGAGAAAATTAGAACCTTGTAGGCTAATAACTTGGGTGGGAAACACACAGTCGTAAGAGCACCTGTGCTGAATGATATGTTTTGTTCATTTTTCAAGTGTAAACAAGTACACATGCTCTTTTATGAACACTGTTCTCCACTTTGTACTGCACAGTTAGTATGCATTTGTTGTTTGCATACTAACTCAAATCATCGCGACTCAAATCATCACTCCATGATGAGTTGAGTTGCGGAGTGTGACGACATCACGCGCGCGACGCAAAAAAAGTCAGAAAGAATCGTTAGATGAACCGATAACACCGGAGGTGAATGATCCCGGTGTTCGCAAAATTAGAACCGGTTCTAAATCGGAACCAGGTTACAATTCCCACCCCTATTTCTCACTCAAAGTCTTACAACGGAACGGTTTATATAACAGCTATATTTTGAAATGGCTGTTTGGAGCATGGGTGGAAAGTAGTACAAGAGGCATTTTTTATTTCTGTAGATTGCCCACCTTTCCAAACAGTATCCACACCGTTAAAAGGTCGGATCCAAGAGAGCTGGAAAAACTGCATGGATCATAAGTCTTTTTATGACATACCTCACTCCACAACCCCTTTCACAACAAAGCGAACGACATTTTAGAAATGTTGGAAGGCTTTAAATATCCGTATTACACCCACTCATACAGAATGTGCAGAAGTCTTATGTAGCCAGGAAATCAGCTTAAAACTCCTAATAAGAAATAAACATACAATGTTGCCCCTTTTTCTGCTCAACATCATTCAATTAGAGCACGTTTCATTAATAAAAACACAGGTTTGCAAACCTTCTCTGTGCAGTCCAGCCATCATAAAGACTAGTTAAGCAAATCATTTGACAAAAAAAACTCATGTTTTGATCATCCAAGAGTCCAGGTTTAGTGGCTAAATGCTACAAGCTATACGGCTAATGTTGCTAGCAAACACTATTCAGTACTCACCCAAATTGTTAATGTAAATACACACCCAAACGTTCTCTGAGCTTATCAGTGGCCTTTAAGCCACACCCAGCACTTCACCAAAGTGGAGTAGACTTGTGGATGTGGTTTAGGACTATGATTCATCTCTAAAAGCAGCCATTTCAGGCAACGCCAGGGCTGGTGTTCACAAAGCAGCTGTAAGCTGGACTGGTATGTAATCACATAAAATAGGTGCTTGTAGCATTCAGCCTTTACTGTGGAGCTTAGTCTGTGCTTTAAATTGGATGCACAACATACAGTCCTAGGACCAATAAACCAATACGATCCAAAGAACCTGCAGAGAAAATTGTTGAGCAAAAGCTAGTGAGCTGAAGCTAACCTAGCAAGTACTGTGAGTGTCCGACTATAGACACTTTTCCATAGAAATACAGTACACATGCTGTACCTAAACTACTGTGAGGGAAAGCAGTGAAGCAGTCAGCTCAGCTGTGGTCCACTTTTGGCCCTGCCGTCGAGCAGCTTGGCTGAAGCCCAGCTAAAGGTCACTTTATTTGTAATGGAGAAACCGGTATGGCACGGTTCCACGTGTCAGTGGAGAAGCAACATGTGTTAATTTTTCATTTATGTAACCTGGCTGTACATCGAGAAGTGAATAGGAACCTCACGTTTTTCAAGACGTCACCACTTGAAGGCTGGAAGATGTGTTTTGTGAGTAAACAGACGCAGCTGTTTAAGTCCACGACATGGCCTGCATATCTTGGGCCGGTTTCACTGATCTCCTCCTGCTCACGTTTCTGGGTTCAGTTCTGCTTCAGCAGAGTTGCAGACTGGGAGAGCTGCGCGGAGGGCTGTCAATCAATCATACTCATAGGAATATGAGAACCACGCCTAGGCAGTCCCACATTTCAGATCATAGGCCTTTAAGCTGTATTTCAGCATACTTCTTTCAACTTTGCTGGATGTTTAATATAACACTCCGTTTTAATACCACAGACATATATTTAATATTGTACTCTGCGTTCCCTCAGGCTTTAAACACCTGAAAGGTTTAAGTGCTGATGAATGCAGACATCACAAGAGGATAAAATGTGTGACCTTTGCTATTATTCCTAAGGCAGGGCTTTTATCAGTTCTTTCTTTCAGCCTTTTTTTTTTTTGCAAAGAAAACGCAAGAACTTAACAGCCCTCTGGTTAATGTGTTAAGTCACTTCAGACCAGCAAAGAGAACGTGCTCATATCAGTGAAAGACAAAATGTTTCACCCCCTTACCTGTAAATACAGTCCTTACATGGAAACCAAGCTGCAAAACAGCCTATTGTAAATCCACTGTTTTGTGATGTCACAAAACCTCACACAAATATCTGATTATTCAGTTTACAGCACTTAAGCCCTGAGTTCACTGAACAACACAGGAGTTTAGAAGTGTTTCGGCTTGGACTGCTTTTTGAATGAGGAGAGAGCTCATTTACATATATGGATCTTAAAGGCCCAGTAATCTAAACAGCCTGGGTAATTCTAAGGGATGAAGGGAATTTGTAGAATGAATTATTGAATTATGTTATAGGTCCTGACCTGTCCAGTGGGGGTTTCTAGGCTTTTCGCCCTATGAAAGCTGGGATAGGCTCCAACACTCCCCTGTATGACCCTGATTAGGATAAGTGAGACAAATGATGAATGAATAGATGAATAAATAATTGAATGAATGAATTATTGGTCTCCAATGAAAACCTGTTACATTCTCCCTGTCTTTCCCCTGTTTTTTGGCTTTTCGTAATGTTTTGTTTTCTCCCTGTTTTCTTGTCTATGTTGTTGTTTACATTCTCCCTGTACCTTCATCTATGTGTCTGCCTGGTGGTGGTGGCCTACTAGTAGGATACTTGTCTCTGGACCAAGAGATCGTGGGTTTGAATCCTACCTCCAGCCCACCACCACTGGGTTCCTGAGCAAGACCCTTTACCCTAAGTTGCTCCAGGTAGACTGTCCCCTGTAGTTAGGGAATGGAAGTCGCTTTGGATAAAAGCGTCTGGTAAATGTAAATGCTCCATGTGAATATGTTTTGGTCTTGGCCCCACCTTTAGCCCCGCCCCCTTGTTTTCCTGTTCACCTGTGTCTTATTCCTGCCCTTTCCCCTGCACTGGTGTTTCCCATTGTCTAGTCTGTGTACATCTAGTTTGTCTTTTCTTGTGTTTTTGTGTCATCTCACATTCCTCATATGTGTTTGCGGTTTTGTTGCTTGTCGTCTTTTTGCATTAAACTTTTTGGATCTTGTGATAACATCGTATCTGCCTCCACCCTCAATCATCACAAAACTACAAGAAAAATATAGGATACAGGCCCATTAAATCCATTTTGGAGCCAGGGGCTTAAAAGCCAGGCGTTCCCATATTTCTGAAGCATTGTAAGAATTTGCATATTGTATAGTAAACACCAAACTGCCTCTATTACTATTTCAAAGCAGTATAAATTCACACCCTGTTGATAATGGTGTGTTTAGAAGGCGGCTTGAACCGAAATCGTCACCCTGACCCTCAGGGCACGGTTTATTGTGCTCTTTGAAAAGGGGAGCGTAGGGTCAATTAACCCATTAGGAAGAATCCTTCTGTTCAGGTCACGGTCTGTCCAGCCATCCCTTGCTGCTCTTCACACCCGAATGGCAAAGCACATAAACACAAGCGCTGAAGCCTCAACACGACGAGTGAAAATGTTAATGCAATTTCCCATTTTTGTGCCAGATTGATGGCTGGTATGATGAAATTCCGGACGCACCTTCTCGCTGATCTTCATGAGATGCAGCCGTGGAGCAAAATTAAGAGAAAAAATGGCCGATGTCATCATCGGTTAAAATAATGCAAGGGCTCGGTCCAAACATGTCTTGTCAGCATCACAACAATCAATGGAAATGACATTACGGTCCCTGCGGTGCTTCTCCAGGGGCCCGTAATGTGGAGTGATCATGATTTTGACTGATGTTCTTGTGGACGGTATCTGAAAGCCGCTGATGATAGGCGACCACGCTGTGGAGTATTCGCATGCAATTCTTCTCTGTACCCCTCCGCCCTAACGTTACCACCGTTTCTGTCATCGTCCATTAAAAGCAGCATCCAGTGCAGATTCTGACTCACAGTTTATGCAATGAGATCTTCCTTTATATTCACTCTAACATACTGAGCCTTTTGCAAGACACACTTTCCTTGATTTAGCCCAGGGGTCTAAAAGTATCGGCCCATGTCTGGCCTACGGAACAGTTTCATACAGGCCGTCAAATAATTCAATAATAGTCCCTAATTCAATACTAGTCAATGATAACGGCCTGTCAATAGTAATCCCTGCAAACATTCATTTTTCTGCAGCTAAATATTTACATCTGATGAGTAAATTTGTTTCACCCAACAAAGACTGTTGCTGATTATCTCATATAAATCCCATAAAGTCAGCAAAAATAGAGCCCAACATGCAGAAACCTTAAACAGAACTTAAACAGAAACCTGATGCAGCTTGAGCACTGCACACAGAGAATATAGCTCTAAAACCAGATGTGGTCAATCAGACAGTGTTTGGTGTTTATATTTAACTTATTTAGTTTAGTACTAAAGCTACCATTGCTAACACTGATAATGAATATTAGAAGTCAATAGTCACTCAAATCTAAATACGGCCCCCAGACTTCTTTCAGACCGCTAAAAACTGTTTCAGTCTTCAGTATTGGGACTCTGAAAGCAATGCCGATGCTTTCAGAGTCCCATAATTCTACTTGATTTAAATTAATCTAAAAATATTTATTAAATAATAGGTCCTTCTACCACCACTACAACTATAATAATAATAATAATAATAATAATAGTAGTAGTAGCTGTAGTAGCACTAGTAGTTTTGGTTTGTGGTTTTAGAAGAATTGTTAATAAACAATGACTAAGACATGCTTAAATGCGTGTACACTTTATGTAACAAAACATCACAAAAAATAATAAAAATAATATCTAAATAAAAATATGAAATGTTATTTTAATAAATATGGGATTTTTTTGACTGCCGCAGCCAACAAAGAACATGATGAAAGACAAGGTGATCTGAAGTAGAGACCCCTGGTTTACACGAGAATCTGGCGGGCCATGACTTCATATTGCACTGCACACGGCCCCGTCCCTTATTGGCTTAATAGTTGTTAATGCATTACCATTTATTTATCCTGACGCGCTAATGCAGGGGTATTAATCCCAGTATCATATATCAGTTGACACAATCATATTTCCAGGCATTTGTCTCTGCCAAGTGGAAGCGCATTACTATTCACTGGATGTAGATTGCTGTCTGGTCTAATTATGTCAGGCTGACAGTGGATACACTCAGTGAAGAATGTTATGTTTTAATTAATAATACTCCACATCGGTCAGACGCTCTTTTTCTCCAAAGGACAATATCGCAGATAATTCCTCAAATCTCCGAGCGCGTGGCTGAGATTGGGAGATAAAGTCGACGGAATCAAAAAACAGAAGAAACGCATGAGGAGACGCTGAAAGTGTTTGATGTCAACAGAGAAGCCCATTATGATTTCACTCCAGCCCAAGACTGAAGGAATCCTGGCCTTCGTGTCTGTCTGCGGACCAAAAACTGCCCTGTTTACCACTCATTTGACCATGACCGTTCGATAACTTCCTTTTAGCGTGGCATGCAGGATTTATAGAGGTCTGTATTTAGCTGTCTGCGATACAAAACAGCCCTTAGAAGTCTGCAGTCCTGACTCTCTTAACGTCATTATAGCCAGGCCACTCTGTGTATTCTCTACTGGAGTAACAGTGCAGAAAAAAAACAACAAAAAACACCCCCCCCCCCAACAAAGGACTGAGGATAACAGGCTCGGCGGCGTCCTCTCCGTCATTGGTGGCGGCGACCTCCTCGTTCCCCTGGCACCGGGTCGATTATTAACAGGGAGGGAGGCGCACCTGAGTCCCCGGCGGGTCTGGCCCAACACCGAACCAAGAAGAGTAGGGCGGGGGTGTTCCTATTACCATGGCGATGCCAGGTGATGAATTCTGTACAACCTGAGGGAGCCGTCAGAGGTGACCTTCACATAGCGGAGGACTCTGTCAAACTCCTGGTTGCTGGACTCCCAGTGGACGAGACGGAGTGAGAGAGAGGAGAAATCCATGTCATCTTTGTTTGTTTGCACAGAGGTATGATGTTCGGCGTGCGGCGGACCTCGATGACCTCCCCCTCCCTCCCCTGTTTTTTCTTCTCCAGCTTCTCCACAGAGGCTTCCCAGCCGCAAAAATACGATTTGCCCTCTGTTTGTGGCCTGACACTGCCTTGTGCTGGTGGGGGGCAGCACACGCTGCAAATTAATCCACTCTAATCATAACTCTCCGAGCACTTTGATTGACAATATTAATGTCCCCACTGTATAGATTTATGCTTTTTAATTATGCTGATGTTGGGGATAATTTGTAGGGCCTGCTGCCCGACTCCCAAACCTCATCTTGACACGGGCCTGGCTCCCCCGCACGTCTCCAATTGTGTCTCGTTGGGCCCTGCCATTTGTGCGCAGGCTAATTTATTGGAAAACGCGAGGTGGGGGGAGGAAAGGGAGGAAGGGGAGGGGCAGCATTTCACTTCATAAGCATCATTTTCCCAGCACTTACTTTGATCACTTTTCGCATATACATAAACATCCGTCCGGCGCGAAGGCGTGTTAACAAAGCAGTTTGGATGCATTACATGAGCGCGACACTGCAGCCGCTTTCTGCTGAGCAGGACAGAACTGGGGCCGAGCCTGGTTAATGTTAATATCTTATACTATAAAAATGATTCACTTTTAATGTTATTCGCATTAAAAAAGATATGACAGGCCATTTTAGATCAGAGAATACAATAAAAATAAAAGAATAAAATGTGATTTTCTTGATATAGGCCCATTTTTTGGTTCTTCACACTTAAAACTACATGACTTACTTCCATCTTTCCATCTGTCCATTATCTGAAGTGTTCATGTTTAACCAGGGTTGTGGAGGGAACAGGGGAAAAGGCAGAAAAACACTCTGGACAGAAAAAACTTACAGATTAGTAGCAAAACAGTAAAGCCGTTAAAGGGTCCATCACAGAAAAACATGTTTTTTTTGGATACTGTATTTATCCCGGAGGAAAGCATTTCTCTGCATTTAACCCATTCACCAAGTGAAGCAGTGGACTGCCGTCAACGAGGCGCCCAGGGAGCAGTGTGTGGGGACGGTACCTTGCTCAAGGGTACCTCAGCCATGACACTAGCTGTTGGGATTTGAACCCCAATCCTCTGATTACAGGGCCAACGCCCAAACCACTTATTTAAAATATTGAGTTTGAGCTGGAATGTCGGCTCTGTTAACGTCTCAAAATGGACTATCATCCCAAGCCGCACTCCCAGGCCCATATAGTCCATTTACTTACAGTTTAAATTTGATTGGTTTTGTGATGTCATAAAAAACAATGTAATTGCATAAATCCACCCACTAACCCCGCCCACTCATGCGGAAGTTATAAGGAATGTTTTTTTAGTTAGGCAGAATACAGGGCAGCCAATCAGAACAGAAGTTACATCAGTCTTAAAGGCACAGTCGCAGCATTCTAATGCATAATGTAAAATGTAATCATGTACTGTTTTTGGTCCATAAAACCACAGAGATTTCTTCAGGGAAGTCTGTTAGGAGAGTTTCGTTATGAAATCTAGTCTAATCATTCACACAGAGCAGCAGAATAATGATGACAGCTTCACATCGGCGGCAGCACTGGCCACCCCTGGTGCCTCTGCGAAAACAAAAAGACACGACGAACACAATCATCTGCCTCTTGTAGGCTTAAGTGATGAGCAGTGCAAAAAATTGCCAAACAAACAACACTAATTGTGTTCCATCTGCTAGCGGTGGTCGTTTGAAGCCACAGCCGAAAAGCCACCAGTTCCAGTTTCCCCTGACAAACGGCGCCGTCCCCGCTGGCTCAGTGGCATCTGCAGCGCTCTAGGCGGGATGGCAAACACGCGGGGCGGGTGGAGAGGCGAGCTGCCGGGCCTGCTGTCTCCCTCAGCCCTGTTCCAGAGCAGCACCTCAGCCTCAGCTCAAGCCCAGCCCCCCACCCCTCCCCGGCCCAGTGGAGCGTGCAGGAAGCAGCACGGCCGCGGGACGGGCGAGCGGGGGCCCGTTTTGGCCCCGCACCAGAGAGACAGGTGAAGGATCCGACGGGGGCCCGGGCAGGCGTTCGGAAAAACAGAACTCCTCCGCAGCACTCCCCACCCGCGAGCACGCCCCGCTCCTGCTCCAACTGTTGATGTGTCTTAATAACAGCGCATGTCAGCTGTCGTCAGTAAGTCGACCCACTCGAGTGTGCAGCTCCAGTCTGGCGCTCCTGTCCTGGGCCACAAACCGCACCGGGACCCGAAGAGGAGCAGCTCGGCCCGGCTGCCTTCCCTTTTTCTGCTTTTGTTCAAAAATTAGGCCCCGCTGAATGGCCTTTGTGTCGGTGAATGGAGAAGGTTGGCGCGTCAAATGGAGAAGGTCTGGCAGTGCCAACACATGCCAAACACAGTAAGTCTTTCATGAAGTGACCGTCTGTTTCATAACACTTTTCACGGCTACAAAACATCAGTGAAATTTACTCGCTTTAATAATACTTGGGCCCACACATCAGTTCCTCCCTCTCTGAATTTGAATTAATTTATTTATAACAGTTACTGAACAATAAAATGAAGCTTAAGACTAGCAGCTGGATTATAAGACTGCTGGTTTTGACAAATATTGCCCCAGTGTGACCAAGAGACAGCTATTAATAAAGACTCCAATACGACTGAAACAAATTCTCATCATTTTAAAGCCTCAGTATATGTTTAATACTATTTTACCAATCTGAAATTCCACATTGTACACTAGCATATTCTCACTTGTATTTATTACCTAGAATAAAACAAAGACTGCAGGTGAGCTAGTTGCTGTTCAGGGTTGCCAGAAAGGTCAGGATTCCAGGTTTAGGAATTGAATACGACTTGCTATGAAAATAATTATTTATCCGGAATGATTTGGTTATGTCTCAATTAAGCTGTTTTAAAAAGCATAATACAACAACAACAAAAAACAATGACTATTATTGTTAGTATTGTATTGTTGTTGGTACTGTTGTTTTTATTGTTCTTGTAAATAATTACACAATAATACAACAATAAAAGTTTTCCCCCATTTCCCACTTTTTCTTATTCTTAAAGAATATTCAAATATTGGAGTTGATGTTCTACAGAATATTTGAAAAGTGACCATATCCAGTAGTTGCGGAGCTACACATTTTAGAATGACTCATCAATCATGTGCGTGAATTTTACTCCAAGTCCACCAAACAATATGCATAAACAGCCCTCCACTGCTCAATATGTGACTGTTCCCACAAAATGAAGTATTTAATCATTTCCTCTCCCCTCTTTTTCCCGCCGTCACCCCACCTGTCACAATTAATGACGTCTAATTCAAACAGCAGACGTGTGACTGATACGTCCATTACTGGGCCAATGAGCGCGCGCGTTCTAACTCCATGTCGGCTATTATCTTATCAAGATGATTTGGGGTGATAATTATTCACACTGGAGTGTGAAGACATTTCCTTTCATAGAGAAATTGATTGCGCCAGTCGAGCACATGGGGGAAAAGGACCATTAAATACTGGAATTCTTTGAGATGGATGGTTCTGCCCCGCACTGTCCTTCAAACACCCCTGCCTCTTTCCGGCCGGCACCGCACAGCATAGCTCCATACGACAGCACAAAAGGAGAGCGGGTGGTTGAACAAATGACCCATTCCCTACACTCTGCTGCCCCATGTGGCAGCACTTAAGACCAGTTTTGCCCAATTATCTCATTGTTAAGCATGATTTTCCCTGCATTTCCCCTCACTGTCTCCGTAAAGCAACGGGACTCATTAATCGGTTTTGGTGGGACCACAATAAAGCAGCAGCCTCACCGCGCTGCAGCGGCCGATAAAGCCAAATCAGCTTGCGGCCCACAGCCGGGTCCCCACCAGCTTGAGCAGAGCAGAAAGGTCACAGTCACGCTAATAAAGAACTCCCATCATAACGGCACGAGTGGGACCTTGACCCTATTGAGAGAGGAATGCACCAGAACTTCAATTCGGATTCTGTTGGCAAAGACCTTCAGTGCCAAAGCCATAGGCATGACAGTTACTTTAAACTATTTATCTCGGTTGTAAGTGGGTTTCTGACAATAAAACACTATTTAATTCGGTACAGACAAACAGAAATGCAGGAAATGCAGCAAAAAAGCTTGAAATTTTAGAAGAACACAGGCTTGGTTCCTAGACAACGGGTGGATGGCTCGGCTGATTTAGTTCTTTGGAGGGTCTCAGACCCCAAGGCCCGAAGGGGCTCAAACATTTGGGACAACCCATAAAAATTAGACGAATGGCCAAGCATTGAACAAATGAATAAATCTAAAGGACAAATGTTCTGTTCTCAGATCCCAAGTTTCAGATTATAATGGGCAAGGCTGGCATGTAACAATGCAAAAGTGAAAATACTTATTCAGAATACAAAAATCTTGTGAAGTCCATTCATTAAATAGACTCAAGAAATTGCTTCTTTGCTAACATGTGCTAGAAGTTCCAGCTAAAGCCTGGGTAGACTGATAAAACAATGGAACCATATATTGGAATGTAAACACAAAAAGCTTCATTATAATAATATATAATTTTTCATTAAACCCATCTACAGAAGAATGTAACAGCGAGGAATCGTGTGAATGAAATAAAAATGAAAAGAATGGAGTTTTCCCTTGCGCATTATGGGGATTTGCTGTAAATGTGTCTGTTTTTTGATTTTTTGTAACAGAATATACTGAACACATTCAGGACTGTATACGTAGTGTTGAGCCATCAGTACTTTTTCAAAGTATTCTGCCCATCTCTTCTGGGATGTTGTAGTCTCCATTTAGACGTATTGGATGGTGTGCAATAGTGGTGTTAGCATTTAGCATTTAGACTGACGCACAAGAGATCACTTTGTATTGCGACTCAGTTTTGCTAAAAAGAAAGAGGAAATCCTGATTCAACTTTTATTTTAGACAAATCCTTAAAAGAAAGCTCAAACTGATGTCAGCACGATAGTACGTTAATACGGTGGATTTTTTTTTCAAAAAGGAAACACATGTTCAGTGCTGAATATACACACGTTAACACAAATGTACACTACTGTTCATTTTCACTTTTCAGGTCTTGTTTTGTTTATATATGAATTATTTTTATATTACATGATATTGTTAGACCGTTGGGGGGCTCCCGCTGACGTTTGTTCCTGGGAACCTCATAAGATCACGATCTTGCCTCTGTTTAGACCACCTTGAGAAGAAGTTTGGAAATGGTTGAGCTGACAGATGCTGACATATAAAATCACAATTTATCGTCACTAACAAACACCAGAAATCAATAGTCACCCAAATCTTTTTAGTAAATACATCCTAAAAATATCTCACAGTTGATCAGTCAAGACATAATTGCTGTCCATTTACTGTTTCTTTAGTTTAGCACTAGAGCTATGAGGCTAAAGTTGCCGAAGTCAATAGTCACCCAAATCTTTTCCATTGATACATCTTCAAGAGTTTCAAACCAGGAGCAGACTCGCAGATGTGGTTAAGGACACAGTATGACTTACTGTGGAACAACAGAGTCTGTTTGCTCAATAGTAGAAGGGCTGGTCTCAAGCAAATATAGAGGAATCTGATCCCAGATCAGTCCTTCTCCTAGCTCAATTGTAAATTCCAGCTCTGGTGTTGGCTGAAATGTCTTAATGTAGCAGTGAAATTTTGTTCAGTCACAGTCACACTGACGAGTCTGCTACACCTTAATGAACTGGAAGCGGTTTGAGTTGACTGAGAAAAGTTTCAGGGCTGTATTCACAGAAAAGATTTGGGTGACTATTGACTTCTAGTGTTGCATAATCTAGTTCTAAACTAAAGAAGCCAAAGATGGACTCCAGAACATGTCTTGGCTGATTGGGTGGATCCAGGATCAGTGAAAATTCGTGAAGATTAGATTTTTTGCTGAACTCCTTAAACCCTTAGGATGCGAGCGGTATGGATCCGTGCCAGAAGTCCAACAAATGGTAAATTGTTGTCATACAGCCAAACAACTCCTTATATGGAAGTTCCCTCGGTTTGTGTTTATACTCACAGTGCCAAACATCATGCTGAGCTTTGTTTGGTGTTCCAATGTCACGTAGAACCAAAGTTACTGTAATTGAAACAAAAATGCCAAAATATCATTTATTTTAGGTCTTAGAAACAAACAAAAAAACACAGGATCTTTGAAATCAGGAGAACTTTCAGGATAGTCTCTGCCCACAAGTGTGTGGGAAAAATCCGCAAAGGGAGGGGGTCCGGAGAGCGGCAGGGCGAAAGGGCAGCAAATGATGAGAGTGTAGGAGAACAAACATCGATTTTAGACTGTTTTATTCTGTTTTATTTCATTGAAATCAAATTTTACTAATATACTCTAAGTTCTAAGGGTTTATGTTTATTTTCAAACATAAGCAAATAACCCCTGCTCAGACAAACAGCCTTAAATATGATTTTCTCAGGTCATGACCTTTATGCAGCACCCCTCCTCCACTGCCATTGTTTGTGTCATTGTGTCTCATTAAACAGACAGCAAGCAAGAAAGAGCGAGAGAGACACCATCACTCACTGCCCTCGTACGCCGTCCTCCCTGCGCCCTAAATCCATCTGTTATGTTCCCCCAAACTCAATTTTGTCATAAAGGGTCTTTCCAGTGTGCGAGATCATGAGTGATAGGACAAGCGTAAGGGATGGTTTCATGTGGCGTCCTCGCAGAGGCTGCGCGAAAGTTCACGTATTGTGGATTAGATCTGTCTGAGTGGTTTATCCTGAAGAACGGCGGCACGATGACAAGCTATGATGGAGAGCGTGGCCCCCCACCGAGGAATGATGAATACGTCGGGCCTGCATTACGGCCCCCTTTGTCCCGACTCGTTCTCCGCCTGTAATTAGCCGTGTAGAAAAATAAAACAAAAAAGGCCCTGTTTCGCCGGAAGAAAGGGCCCGTCTAAAGGTCTCCTAACAAGTCCTTCCCTCGACATTTAGAGCAGATATCAGAAGGGCGCCGCGTGCCATAAATCCGGCGTCGTAAAGTTAATAATATGATAGTGGATAATGCGAGGAAAGGTCAGCGCCGCGGCTCCCACGCAGAAGGCAAGACGTTCCACTTCTAACATTTACTTCAGACGCCTCACCTGGGAGGAGCAGCGCCGGCCGCTCGGGATTCCCACTGAGGAGCTTCCATCTGGAAGGAGAAAGGATAATTACGGCTGTGAATACATGGCTCGGATTCCTCCCTTCATTCTAGGTCATCGAGAACAGAACCTCAGCCTTTTGTGAGACAGAGCCAAGCGAGATGTGGAGCGGTAAACCAGCCCTTGGCATGAGGGACTTCGTTCTAATAGGCCCATCTGCATTAGGAGAAAATTAGGAGTGGTTTTTTGTGCTCAAAGGACCGACGAGGAGACGACTGTTGTTACAAAGTAGCGCTCCGAGACATGTTATATAACTATGTACCCTACGTGACCGCAGGCGAGACCGACGCCGCTCCGTCTGGCATGTTTTTGTTTGACTTTTTTCAAGTTTTATGATTTAATGTAAATATTCATCAGATCAATACATAGTTTTGTATAGTCTATATATTTTTCTATTATTTTCGCTATTATTCTTGTAGTAAAACACTTCACTTCGCTCGTATGGCAAGAACAAAGCAGACCGCCCGCAAATCCACCGATGGTAAGGTGCCCAGGAAGCAGCTGGCCACGAAGGTGGCTCGCAAGAGCGCTCCGGCAACTGGCGGCGTGAAGAAACCTCACCATTACAGGCCCGGCACCGTGGCTCTGAGAGAGATCCGCCATTACCAAAAATCCACAGAGTTGCTGATCCACAAGCTGCCCTTCCAGCGCCAGCGCCTGGTGCGTGAGATCGCTCAGGATTTCAAGACCGACCTCCGCTTCCAGAGCTCCGCCGTCATGGTCCTGCAGGAAGCCAGCAAGGCTTACTTGTTGGGTCTGTTCGAGGACACGGACCTGTGCGCCATCC
>JBBJLS010000036.1:14122493-14143859 GCA_037577275.1 Bryconaethiops microstoma | reverse complement strand
TCTCTCTCTCTCTCTCTCTCTCTCTCTCTCTCTCTCTCTCTCTCTCTCTCTCTATATATATATATATATATATATGTTTTGTTTTTATTTTATTTTATTTATTTATTTATTTATCACAGCCATGGTGTTGCCAAATTATATAAGCTTTTATTTTTAAAAATAACTAACTTGTCTGTACATTTTCATGAACTGGATTATTAGAATTTTCCTTAAATGAAGAAAAACAGAAGTTCTCGTGTAATGGAGCCAAGAAAAGACAAGTTTTTAACGAACTAGAAAGTTTTAATCACAGAAGAAATAAAAGAAATTAGTGTCATTTTAGACTGCACTTTTAAATCTTACACTGATAAAGTCATTAAAACTGAAATACCACACAAATCAAACCTCTTCTCAAGCTGTGAGAAGCTGGGAAGCTGATGAATGATTTTGTTTTTCATGACTAGCTTCACTACACCAGCGGCCTGTTTCTGTTAGGATCGATTTTAAAATTCTTTCATTGGTTTTCAAAGCTCTTAATGGATTAGCACCCTACACCATACATCACAGTACCATTAGCATGACAGACATAACCGAATTCTAGGCAGAAAACTCTCCTAATCCTGTATTAAGATCAGCAGACGCTGCTTTACTGAATGTTCCTTTGATTGAAGGATAAAAAAAAAAAAAGTAAAAAAGTAGCTTTTGTTTTTATGCACCAAAAATGTGGAACTCATTACCGTTTCATATTCACCAGACACTGACAGCTACTGTCAGCGAAAACTATTTTATTCAGCCCAGCTGTTTTATTACTCTTTTGTAATTCTGATAGTTTTATCATTTCATTTTCTGTCATTTTATCCATTATTCCAGCTTTTCATGTTTCACAAGCTTTTAATTTTTAAAGCTCTGTTTTGGAACTATGCTATTATTTTAAATGATCTACTTTTGCATTTTGACTTTAAATTTGAATAATTTCTTTATTTTTTCCACAGTTTTTAAATTGTCACTACTTCTACTTGCTCTACTATTCTTATTATTATTAGTAGTAGTAGTAGTAATATGTATTATTATTATCAATAGTTATTATTATTGATATTATTATTATTATTGTTGTTGTTGTTATTATTATTGTTTTTAATAATAATAATAATAACAATAGCAATAATAATAATGTTGTTGTTGTTGTTGTTGTTGTTGTTCTTATTATTATTGTTATTGTTCTTTACACTGAGAAGTGATTGAGTGCGTTCATTCATCCATTTCCAATCCACCATTTAAAGTAGTCCAGTATTAGTCCAGTATCACAACCCAGTTGCCAGTTTGGCTGATCAATGCTTCGTTAAGTGAAGTCACGGGGGGCTAGTGATGGACTTTAACATTCTGTGTTGGCTGGGGGCACCTTTTTGAACCAATTAAACCAATGCTCTTCCAGCCCGCTCGCAAGTTTTCAATTTATATATTTCATTAACAAGGAATTCTTGTTACTTGCATTTATGTTTGCATTAAATATATAATAATGCAGTAAACAAAATTAATTGTATTTAAAGTGATACATTTTTTTTGGTCTATCACTTGAAATATTTATGTTTGAGAAAATGCCCTTTGATGGTGCTCCTAGGAGAGTGTACCGATAAATGATTTTCTCCAGGCTCCCCTAATGACACATTAATCATTAATAATCCGAATTTCCCCACTGCTGTTGCTGAAGGAGCTGACAAAAGAAGACTAAAATGAAAATTGACAAACTGTCACCTGTCCAGATCCGTCAGCCTTCAAAAGCGACCATCCATCAACTGAGCAAACTGCCTCCTCACCCCCAAAAGGTAAATGAAATATTAGCCAAGGACCAAAGCAGATCAGAGACTGGCCTCGAGCTAAGGACTGTATATCAGCCTTTAGATTTATTCAGCATTAATGTCTTCATAAATATCATAAAGCTTGGACTGTCCTCACTGGGTTCTGTTGGAAATTGCTTTTATCAGTGTTTGCTTTGAGTGGTGACTGCACGCAAGAAGCAGGGAAGGGCCTCTGCTGGAAGAGGCTTTTCTCAGAAGTAGTGTGTGTAATGAATGTGGAATATTCTTTTTATCCATTGGGACACATGTCCTCCACTCACGCGCCTCATGTCTTCTGAGTGTCCACATGAATAGTCATTTTTCTACACAAAAAAGAGCAGAAGACGAGGTCATCTTCACTTGACTCCGTCTTGCCAGCCGAGCAAATCAAAGGGGCCCCACGTCGAGAGCTCAGAGATGGACGTATTGCTTTTAAAAGACACTGTCCTACCGTCAGTTCTGTCCCTTTTCTGTCAGGCAAATATCAGTGACAAAGCGCCTGCAGTTGAAAAAGCCCATCAGGGTCTCAGTGGGCGTCCTAAAATAAACAGTGGTGCTTCCGAGAAGTGGGGCTTATCTCATTGGCGAGGTTGGTCGAGTCTTCTGGCTTCGTTTTAAGCTATAAAATTGTGGCACATGACCAAGGAGGAACTTTGAAGGGAAAGAGAACAGCTCAAAGCAGCCTTAGTAGAAGAAAGCTGTGGGGTTCCGGGAAAACCCTGTTTCAGAATCAGAATCAGATAGGGGTGTAACGCTTCTGAAACCAAACCGAAAACCATGATATAAACGTCCATGGCCTCAGATCTGCCCCGGCCCTGCCCCGGCCCTGCCCCGCCCCAACCCAGTACTACTGTCATTTATACTGTCACATTTATAGTGTCACAGTCTACACTATAACACAAATAGGCCAAGCTGTACATTTGGTAAATATTACACATTACATTTCATTTATTGTTCTCCAACTTCGTGTGTCACGTGACTACCTTGGTACAGTGGCGTAGTAGCTAATCATGCTTGCAGTAAAGTAGTTTGATGGAATGGACAATGGAGATAGTAGTCCTGATAGAAGTATGAGGAGGGCAATCGTGTCGTAGACACTAAACACAATTTAAGTGAAGTAGCCCCACAGCGCAGCACAGCACACAGTGTGAACAGTGTGAAATTCATTCTCTGCATTTAACCCATTCACCAAGTGAAGCAGGGGGCTGCCACCAATGAGGGGCGCCCGGGAGCAGCGTGTGGGGACAGTACCTTGATCAAGGGTACCTCAGTGATGACACTAGCAGTTAGGATTCAAACCCACAACCTTCTGATTGCAGGGCCAACCACTAGGCCACCAGCAGCCTTGCTCTAAATGTTTAAAAGAATTTCCACATGGGGCACTTTAAACATGCAGCACATCTCAGAAGACATCATCCCGACACTGATCTGAGATGCAAGAAACATTCCTCAGCAATAGGTAACTCCTGCCATTATCAAGGCAGGCAGAGGTTTCATGGCACTGGATATGCACCCCTTTCCACCCCTGTTCAGGCATTTACTCCACATGCTGGAACACAGATACAGTGGTGTGAAAAAGTGTTTGCCCCTTTCTGATTTCTCTTTTTTTTCCATGTATGTCACACTTAAATGTGTCAGGTCATCAAACAAATTTAAATATTAGTCAAAAACAACACAAGTAAACACAAAATGCATTTTTTTAAGTGCAGGATTTTATTATTAAGGAAGAAAAAACATCCAAACCTACATGGCCCTGTGTGACAAAGTGATTGCACCCCCTGCCGTTAAAACATGACTTAACAATGGTTCAACACACCTGAGTTCAATATCTCTAGCCACACCCAGGCCTAATTACTGCCACACTTGCTCTCAATCAAGAAATCATTGAAATCATTTAAATAAGACCTCTGTATGAAGTGCTGTATTCCAGTCTAAATGTGTTGTCTGCACTTATGACAAATGAAAGGCTAAACTGCAGCATGATTCGCAAAATTAATTTTTTTAACTACAGACGGGTGGACCCCCCATGCAACAGAGAGCTGCAATAAGGTCACGGTGCTCTACATTACCGAAAACTGAGTAATTGCGAATCCCATTCTCCAGACACGCGCTGTGTATGAAAGTCACGCAATGACCATTCATCAGAAATACCACAGGAAATTATACCTGAAGGAATATTTGAACAGACCAAACGCCACCGTACTCGTGAGAAGGGACATTGTTAATGGGGTCAATGCAGCTATTAGAATGTTAATGTTAATCCGGCTGAAGCAGCCACGTTCATCTACCATGTTCATTAGTGTACTTATTGTCCCAAATTGTAATAAAAAAAATATATATTTTTTGCTTTATCCACCAAAAAAACCCCAAAAAACCAAAACAACAAAATACCTGAGATCAGAAGCAGAAAAGTTTATTGATCCTGGAGGAAATTGCTTACACAATTGCTGTGCACAGACACAGAGACACAGAGACAAGAACAATATAAAATATGAAAGAGGGAGGGGGTCCGGAGAGCGGCCGAATGAAAGAGCAGCAAATGGTGAGCGTGTAGGAGAGCAAAAACTGGTTCTAGACTGATTTACAGTTTTTATTTGTAGAAATCAGATTTTACTTATACACTCTGAGTTCTAAGGGTTCAATTCATGAAGAACTGAGCATCTCTTGTCCTCCAGAGTGTGGAACTATTGACTAGTACCCTCCACTTGAGAAAACTAGGGAGGATTGCATATTAAAAACGGTAAACATCTGAAGAGTTACGGCCTAATTTCTGCTGCCTTTGAAATTGGCGGTGTATCCACCGCCCCGCGCAAGCTGACTGCAGCGAACGAGACGCGGGAGGAGGTGCTGCCAGAACATCTGTGCCTCCGTGACGAGTCTCTCACCTCCCAGCGAGAAGCAGCGCATCCACAACAAGTTCAAGAAGGACCTTTTGCCTCAGTCAGGAATCAAAGCAAAGGAAATTGGCAAGCCTATCTGTGAGTCAGAGGGGCCATTCATCATGCCCAGATAAAAGGTCATCTCGCTGGCCGCCTGCTACATTTTAACACCGTGCTGATGACCAAAGAGCTGGCTGTCTCGCCGCGCAGCAGGGCCTTAAAAACCGGGACATCAGATGGAAGCGTGTGATGATATTTCCACCAAAAGAAACCAGCTCTCTGCATGTCAAGGATCTGAGTAAAAAGAAGGGCTGTGGCCTGAATAAACTGGAATATTCCAATGCTTGTTTTGTTTTTGGTATTCATTTCTATTTGAGTACAGTTTATGCTAAAATATATTTTAGTATACTTTGTCTGTAACCTCCTTAGATCCCAACATAATCAACGCAAGCAGGACAATACGGTTCATTACTAATGTTAACATGAGTTAAAAATACAGTTTTAAAGAAAACATTTTTATCATAAAACACTAACAATTCAGAGGAAATCGTTGAAATAACAAACTTCAACTTAATAAAATGAACATTATTTTCACTGTCAGCTTAAATGATGCAGCGTTATGCTCTGACTGCTGCAGCTGCGAAGGTGGAGAGCAAGATGACGGAACTTAAACCACCTGAACTCACAATGAAGAAAACCTTTACTGACATGAACTTACGTCTGTATCAACACTGCCATCGAGGTCAGCAGGCCTCCAGTCAGACTGTCTCCTTATCTGACAAGACTTTACAGCATATTACAATATTACTCCCTGCATCTTTGAAAAAAGGGATGTATATATGTGTGAAAATATCAAAAACTGAAATATTTTGATTTGAAAATAAAAAAAGAATATAATAATGGATAAAGATTAAATGTAAAGGGAATTATTTTAGGTATACTGTGTCACGTTTGCATGGCTCCAGGAGGAGAGGGAGGCACAGGTGCGGATTTCCATATTTACAAAGCTTTATCTTAAACACAAAGACGGCACGAGGGCCAAAACACAGAACAAACTGAAACACAGAAGCCGGGGCAAACGCCACACTCGAGATTCACAGAACTCTAAACAGATGACCGGTACAAACACTAGACAGAAGACTGTATAAACTCCAGACAGAAGATATAAACAGCCCTAGTATAAAATACTATTCAAGACAGTTTTAGTATAAAATACTGTTCAAGACAGTTCTAGAACAAAATGCTGTTTGGGACAGCTCTAGAATAAAATACTGTAACATATTATAGAATCCTGTTCAGGACATCCCTAGTAAAAAGGAAACTGAAGATAAAGAGGAAGGGAGCATCCATTCATGTGTGCCATGAACTACAATCCGCTCAGATGGAGCTGGAAATCTACCTTCAGCCCAAGCGGGTTTGAGTTGATCTGTTCTGGCATGGACAGGATGGGTCAGGACAGTAGCGGATGGGGCCTTGCTTTGAAAAGGGTCACATTATCTAAATCATCTCCATTAACCTCTCCATTTGGGAACGGCTCCCCAACCGAGATGGACTGATAGTCCACAGCCCTGAAAATGACTACTGTTAATCCACTCCATCGCTCCTCCAACTCTTCACTGATTTACATACAAATTGATCTTGAGGTAAATCAGTTGTCATTTCTTTGCAGCGGGTCAGGGGAGAACATGGGGAGATAATGAAACGGGGCCCACTGAGTGGAACGGTGCCGCCCAGCTGGGGCTCCCTCCTCTAAATGCACTCCCTGAAGTCATCAGCCATGCAAACCTTCAACCCTGTGTTTATTTTAGATTTGGGCGTATGGAGACATGTGTGCCTGCCGATATACGTGTTCATCACGGAGGGGATGAAATCAGAACACAAGCCATGGCTGGACAGGACAAGACAGGACGGGACAGGACTATCAAACAGATCAGAAAGAGCCTCTCCTGAATGGCATTGCAATTTATCAATTCTCAGTGCACAACATTACGGGCACAGTTGCAATCACACATGCAAGTCCTATCATGTCTTGTCCTGTCCAGCTAGAGGGCTTGGGTTCCAAGTATGAAACACCATTCGGGACAGCTCTAGTATAAAATTCCATTCAGGACAGCTCTATTATAAAATACTGTTCAGAACAGCTCTAGTATAAAATGATTTTTGGGACAGCTCCAGAATAAAATATTATTTGGGACAGCCTTAGTAGAAAATGCTGTTCGGGACAGCTCTATTATAAAATGCTTGTGGTGGAGGTCAAGTATAAAATACTATTTGGGACAGGTTTAGTAGCAAACTGCCTGGTATAAACTGCCATTCAGGACAGCTCTAGAATAAAATGGTGTTTTAGACAGCCTTAATATAAAATGTTATCTTACATAACAAGAAGGCTTGGGTTCCTGGTTTCTTTCAGTCTGGCAATCGGCAGGAACGCATGTCTCCGTATGCCCAGATCTAAAATAAACACAGGGTTGAAGGTTTGCATGGCTGATCACTTCAGGACAAGACGGGGCAGGAGGGCATAGGACTATCCAACAGATCAGAAAAGACACCCTCTTAAATGGCAATGCTCTTCTCAGCCCCTGACAATAAGGATGCAGTTACAACCATACATGCCAGTCCTTTTGTTTTTGACTGTTCACTGCACATTAACTCCATTCATATCGAAATAAATCAAGCAAATATTGACTAGCATTAATGAAACGCGACTCCCCCCAAACCCCGAGTGACAGCAAAGCGTGTCTGAGTCCACCGGAGGGAGGGCCCGTGGAGACGGGTGTGCGGAAAGAACTGAACGGGCCATTGCACTCCATTAATGTTGTCACAAGGAAATTAATACGGATTGCGATTCACAGCTTGTTTCTGTAATGCAACAGAATGTCGATAATGCACGCGGCGCCACGCAAGTTTTTTGCTGCGAGGATAAGCAACGCTGCTGCGATGAGCAAGATAACCTCAAAATGTTCATTTGTCAGCAAATCTTTAACCAAAAGGTTACTTGGGCTGCGCAGTCGGAATCTCGCGGGACGGTGGTTGTGCTTATAGTGCATTTCGGGGGAGCTAGATTAGTTATTTCCATAGGTGGGCTATTGTGTGTCTGCAGAGTTTACAAGAGCTGCGAGAGCTACCAGAAATGTGTGCCGGGCCGGGGATAAGCTATTATGTGTCTGGGGCCTATGATTACAATGCTTATTGCAGCAGTACTTCCCTAATTACAGCTGCTGTTAGTAGAGCTTATTCACCTCCACAGCAAACTCCGGTCAGATGTCCAGCCAGAACCTCTGACATCATGTCAATATAATCCAGCAAAAAGATGTAATCCTTATTGGCCTGGTTTTCATTTCCATAACCATAATGAATCCACCATAAATGCATCCACTCACTGCACAGTCTACACTTATTTTATAGCATCTAAAACCTCTTTTGGCACTAAAAGGTCATTCCTTACTTGTACTAAAAATTCCCAGTTGCCACATCAAGCACCCTCCATCAGTCTAGCTCTGCGTCCAGCTCCCGGTCCAGACCTAAGCTGAGTAACTCAGTGTCGGCCGATTACCTATTTCAGGTTTACTGGGAGGTGGAATGTATGGAAAATGTGTATTGATGGGATTCTTCATGGATAGTATTGAAGATCCCATTTCCTCGGGCTCTATAGAAAAATAAAGGCACCTACCTTGTATTTAAACTCATCATTCATTTTATCAGTACTGACCTTATCGGTGTTCTTTTTGGCTACAATTACACACTGTAGTCTATCTGTGTAAGTTGTGTCCAAATAGTTGGTTAAATTATTAATGGTTTAAAGATCACAAGTGAGCAGGTATTGTTCAGTTAGTGGGATGCTCTTGGCCCTGCAGTGACATTGTAGTTGTGTGTGTGTGTGTGTGTGTGTGTGTGTCACACAGCAAAAACCTCAGTGACCCCTGCTATGCTAAGAATAGACCAAAATGTCGAGCAAACAGGGTCTACTCGCTAAAATTTAATATTTAATTTTTTCCCAGTATGTTAAATTCAGCAAATAAAGAGAAATTGTGCACTAAAAGTGCTGGTAAAAAGCACATTCAAGGTCTCTGTGAACAAGGGTTTCAACCATTTTAACTGTGCAGAATTGATTCACGGAAGGTGGAGTAAGGGGAGGAGATAAACAGGAGGGGGGTTACTGTGGCAGGTGGCAAAAACAAAGTCAAACGACCCTTTGAGCGCACTACTGTTTGTTCTGTGTGGATTTTAGGGGGAAAAAAATCCAAAACTGGTGGCTTTTGTTGATTTGCTGTAAACACGGCTGTCCTGTTGATTCTCTGCTGAATGTGCGGCTCTTCTAGACAAATCTACTGAAGATCTCTTGCCCCTTATTTTCCTTAACTGTTTTTTGTAAGCGGCCAATACTGACATGCAGGCCCTCACGAGGCCATATAGAAAACATAAATCTTTAAAGGAAATGTAACTGACTGGTTTTGAAGTGTAATAATATACACTGTGCTATTGAATGAATGTGATTATCCACAGGCACATATTCTCAGCATCCTTTCCAGCAATTTTTGTAAATAACTTATGTCCAAACCCTCCCAGCACCTTTTCAAGCATGAAAACATTTCTGTCTCATTTTCTGGAGCTCATTTCAGACTTGTGGGTCTCCAGCTCATCCCTGCAGCTCAATGGGAGAAAGATCTGGAGACAGGGGCCAAGACATCATTCTCTAAACTTTCTGCTTTTCTTTGGACTGGGTATGATTTTGGCACAATTTTGAAGAATGTTTGGGGATCATTATCCTGTTGAAAAACGTAATTTTGTAAACCAGAAGCAATTGTGGGGGAACTGAGTGATCCTTTTCTTTTTTCATGATTAACACAAAGAGAATGTTGGTGCTCTACAGACAGACCTGATAAGTTTCTTAAAAACCAATTGTATGCGTCTTTGTGGCTACATAATGTTACTACACACTATCAAATATTGACAAACAGTCAGTTACATTTGTTTCTAATGTTTTCCTGCAATGAAACTTTGAAAAAGCAGCATATTGTTTTTTGTTTTTTTAAATCAGAGACTTTTTGGCCTGTGCTGTATAGTGCATAAAATTATACATTAAATGAAAAATGCACTATTTACAATATTAACACAATACATGAATGATAATAAACAGTAATAACCGTAGATTTCCTTTAGGCTGCTAACCCTTCTCCCCTGCTCTGCCTCATTGTTGAGGCTCAGTAACAAACAAGACATGGCCTGGTATGAGTAGTCGTCCCGGCATTTGGGATCATCGACTAAGGGTGAGCTAACTCAGTATCTTGTAGTGTCTGATTTGATAAAACTAACTAACAGTTCTGCTTACACTGTTTATTATACCATAGCGCATAATTACATTATAATAGGCCTCAGTGGCTCATTATAACCCATTATAAGAACCCAGTAAAAATCAATGACGGCAAAAAGAGAAATCGTGATGGAACTCAGGTCCAGGTTCAGAGCAAGAAGTGTAAAGTGATCATTTTGTCATACGTGAACACACCACAGCAAACAGTGTGAACAGCACAAAATTCTTCCTCTGTATTTAACCCCTTCACCAAGTGAAGCGACGGGCAGTCAGGAACACTGACGGTACTTTGCTCAAGGGAACCTCAGAGGTGCTGTTAGCAGTCCTGGGATTCGAACCCACGTCTTTCTGAAAACAGGGCAAACTACTAGACCAACAGAAAACGGGCTGTGACTGCTGAGGCGAGTTCATCATGAAATAGAGGCAGTGCCTGTACTGCCACAGGGCAGCAGCGGCTCCATCCTACTGCATGGTTACACAGCATTGCTAATCATTCGTTATATAACCACGGCCACACATAACAAGCTCATATACTGAGTTTCCGGCTGTCATGCCCCTATCAGCAGAAATGTGAAAAATTATTGCCGCCCTGCTGTGAATCTATCAATTCCAGGGGAAACGTCTGCCACCGCCAGATGCTCAATAACGTCTGTTTGTATGGTCCCGATTGTTTTCCGTTTTCCCCTATTAAATAGCAATCACACACAGATTTAGCAATAAGACACCTACCAAGCTGTAATAGGAAAATTGTTTCTCCTTTCCCGTAATTATCGAAGGATATATTCTAATTAAATCATCATCAAATCAGCATAACCTATTTCTTTCTCCTTATTCCTCTTCTTTTATTTATTTATTTTTTTTAGTTATGCAAACAAAAGCACCAGGATCTGAATGCTAAGTCTCATCTGATTGAAGGTATAAAGGAATCCATAGCTAACGCTGGACAGGCCTTATTATAGTAAAGCTAAAACAAATTGTCTGCTTTAATTGGTGTCCTGATCTGTGGGTCATAGTGTCTAAAGCGCACAGTAAAAAGGTGACAAATGGGACACACACACTCTAACCACCAGTCAACGCTATTATAAAGATTAAAAAAGATGCTGTAGGTCTCGGGAAAAAGAGATTGAAATACTGCCAGGAGATGTATTACCAGGGTGGGAAGTGCTCACCGCGCTCTTAATGGATCCCACTGATTTACGACAAGTGGTCCCTGGCCTGGGCCTCAGACCTCTGGCAGCCATTCACCTTCACAGTCAAGCCTCGATAGGAGCCTTACGAGTGAGGAGGGAGTCACTAGTGCAGGCCAGGCCTTCAAAAGCCACTATCTGGACCGTAGCCTAATCGCACAGAGTGCATCATGGTGAACAGTTTGTATTTAAACTGGGAAATGTGTCTCATATTACTGGAATGGTTAGCCATTGCTGGCCAAAATGTTATCCACAGTGTCATCAGAGTTTAAGCACTGCAGCCACATGTGCGGAACTCATGGGGATTGACATGACTCTTTTAATGTTTGGAAGTGGGGGAATAATCTCTCCAATTATTTACTCTTAAAATATCCAGACTTTGATTTTTAACAGCGTGCTGTGGTTGCTCATGGTGGTTACATTTGACCAAAAATACATTTAAAATCATATTAGTTAAATGTCTTTATGTCCCTGCACAGAAAAGACTCCTAGGAAATGCACAGCCAATATATTTTCTGTATAGAAACACAGACAATATATTTTCAATATATTTTCTAGATGTATATATGCCACTGAGTACAATCATGATTTCTGGCCCTGACCCTAACCCTGTATTGGTTCTACTTGTTTTAAAATAAGTACTTAGTCTTTTGCAGACTTTAATGCACCATTACTGTTTAAAAAACATTGAAATCAAAACCTGATGTCGTTGAAACTATAATGCACAATTATTATATGTTTGCCAACTTTAACATGTTGGAAGAATACATTCACACAAAGGTTATGGCAAATTGATTAATTCCAATATGTTGGACTGTGAAAATAAAATGCCATTTTAAAGAGTGTTTCCCCTTTTGGCATGTGCTCTTATTTTTTGGTGCAAACTCAAAATGGGTCACTTGACTAGGGGTGTTCTAACCTTTGCACAGACCTGGACATGTTTCTAGATAGGACTGACAGAAATAGTGAATGGAAACAAGCATCCCCATGCCTGCTAGCATAGGGAAGATCGATTCAGAACAGGGATCAGAATTTGATGACTGCATTAAACGCACAGTGTTCAGCTACACAGTTTTTATAGTCATAGCTTTTGGCATGTAATTATAAACTTTGGGTGACCATTCAGGACTATTTGCTGACTATTACTGAGTAAAGTTAACCTCATAGCTCCAATGCTAAACTAAAGAAACAGAATTCGGACAGAATTTGGAAGATTGTATAAATGTAATGACATGAGGGTTGAGGCAAACAGGATGTAATGACAGGATCCAAAAAGGTCTAATACTTAAGAACAAGTAACAAACAAAAAAGTGGGGTCCGGGGTACACGAAAACACAATAAACTAGAGATAATAAACAGGTTTACCAAAAACAGAAGAAAATCAACACAACTAGAAATGACCACAGCAAAGTTCCAGTGAGTTTTACAAAGAGCAGAGTGACAAGAGGGTTTACAAAGAATCCACAATCACAGACTGACATGCAAGGAAAGAAGGACACCTGGGTCCTGTTCCATGAAACAGGATTAAGGGAAAGTCTGTCTTACTCTCCCTTACTTTCCCTTACTTTCCCTTGAAATAAGCCAGACTTTCCCTTAATCCCGTTTCATGGAACAGGACCCTGGGCAGGACAAGAACTAGACACAGGTGAACAAGATAACAAGGGGGTGGGGCTAAAGGCGGGGCCAAGACAAAAAACAAAATGGATCAGACACACAGACACAGGCACATGAAGAATGTAAACAACAACATAGACAAGAAAACAGAGGAAAGACAGAACATTACAAAACGCCAGAAAACAGGGAAAGGCCAGAGAAATCATTACAGTAAATATGACTTTTGCAATAAAATGCCATCTAATCAAGAAATGGCTGGGGCTTCAAAACAGAATTCCACTTGCCTTGAATTTCAGCCAATTCTAATCATTTACAAAGCACATTAGTTCATGTATATTTCCACAAGCAGCCTCACTCAGAATGAATGAGTGTGAGGATAATAAAGTCTCCAGTTATGAAATATTTTGGTGGAAATTTTCCTGCTCGGCCAAGGAAGCGTCCCCTAATAAACCCAGGGTCATCACGGACACCGATGCCGTACCATATCGAAACCCTCAGCCCCTCATTTGCATCCAGTCACTAAGCACAGCCATTGATTCATCGCCGTTTACGTCTATCCAAAGGTTAATTGCACATCATATAATGATGCCTTGTTTTCCGCAATGATAAAATTACAGGCTCCGGACCGAGACTCCTGTAAAAATCCATGCTCATCACCAATGAATGGCCTCGGCATTCAGGCCCACGTTGGGGACGATTCGTGTTGTAATTATGTGGACACAACAGCAAGTTTTCCGACTCGACTGGCAGGCAGCTTTAGATCTTTGTCTGAGATGCTGGAGTGGCAATTAAGGACTCAGCATGCAGTCATGCATTGCAGACTGTGATCAACATGCTGGCATCCGGCTTTCTGCTCTGGAATCTCATCTTTGTATCACGAAAGCAAAGGTTTAGAGGACACATAGTAACCTTCACTTTCCAACTCATCATCCGTCTACAGAAACCATTGTCTACAGTACAACACTTTACAAAGTGGAATTAAATACAAATACAGCAAAACTGGACTTAAGTGAAAGTTTGGGAATCAGAATTAGGAGTGGATGCACAGAGCAAAAAATATGCTTGAGTCAAAATAGAATTCAAACATGCTCATTCGCATCCACATTCAAACACACTCAGGTGAAAAAAAAGTATTTTATTTAGGTATGTTTCCTTTAAAACTGCTGCTCTTAAGAAACAAACATATATTTTACATTTTTTTGTCTGAGGTCCATCTTTTTCTGTGGTTTTATACACAATAATTCATTTTACGTCACTATTTCCCAACCTTTAAATGTTCTAAAGATAAGGTTTGTAATCTGTTTTTGTTACCGTGACTTTAAGACTGACGTATGCAAATGAGCTCAGTTCTGATTGGTGTGAATTGTACATTGCCTCATTCAGAAAGCGATCTGGGCTTAAATATGTTTTGAAACAATATTTATGTACATCAACCAAAATCAGGGTTTTGAATTTCTTGAAATGGGCCCTTTAATATGGGCAGGTTTTAAGTGAAGAATTTCCCTTAGGAGCATCTAAACTGCTCAAACTCTCACACGGTGAGAGCGTGTGTAGATTTGCATGTGACTCTTTTTTAAAGTTTAGTTTTACATTTGAATGAGTTGTTTTAATACACAATACATAATACAGATGTTTTAATAAATCATACATTTAATAAACTAATTTTAAAATTAATAATGAATTAAAGCATGGCACAGCATGGACTTTGTGCTTTGAACTTCGAAGGTCTAGATGAGACTGTAAGGATTTCAATGATTTTTTATTCTCTTGAATATGAAGTTGAGTAAAACTACAAGAATTCAGCAATTCTTGAGTAGAAGTAAAGTCAGGTCAAGTTTATTAATATAGCCCATTATCAGACACAAAGGTCATTCAGTGTGCTTCACAGGAATAGAATAAAAACAGATCTAAGAGACCCACCAGGATTAGATGGATTAGGGACCAAACGACTGAGTGACTTGTACAGGATGAGAAATGCATTGGAATCAATTTTCTACCGAACTGGGATCAGTGCAAGGACCTGAGAACTAGAGTAATGTGCTCTCTTTTCTTGGTTTGAGTTAGAACTCTGGCAGCAGCATTTTGAATAAGCCAGAGCTGTCTAATGGGCTTTTTAGGAATCCCAGTGAGTGGAGTGTTGGAGGAGTGGATGGATAAAGCATGAAAAAGTCTTGTTTGGCCACAAAATCTTCAACTTTAGCAATGTTTTTAAGGTGCCAAAATTCAACTTTGTTGTAGCTTTAATGTGGTAACACAAATCACCTAAAGTACTGAAGTACTCAAGTATTTCCTTCTACCGAATAAAGCTCCCACTGTAAAGAAAAAGCCTTTTGACCAATCAGGCGCCCCAGGCAGACCATCAGTCTTACTCTTCAACAGCTTCCCAAAGGAGAGCCTGATACCATAGCAACACATCATCCTTTCAGAATCGCATTAGGAACGCAGTGATGTGGGAATTGTGGATCGATGTGGATATCGGAGATATTTTATTTTGTGCTCTGCCAATGCGGATACATTAACAGTGCAGATCCAGATAAAGTGTCCTCATTTGAATATTGCTCCATAACCACATGGAAAAAGTTCTGGATTTGTGGATAAGTTGCTGCTTTCCTGTCTCTGTATGATACTCCATTGTGTTTTTTTGGTTTTCAAACCATAAATAATTGGCTTTGCAATTTCAGCCAGTCTGTCCGGATGGTCTTGTGTTCTGTAATGCTAACAGCAAATCCCTCAAACCTCTGGAGCGAAACAGCAGCTCTGATCTGATCTGAAGCTCTGAGGTTTTGCACAAGGGCTCACGTTACACAGGCCAACAGTATCAGGAATTCTTATTTATGTAGTAGAAATGTGGAGCCTTCTTTGAAGAAAGATGCACTAAAGGTTCTTTGACTTGGATCATTTGATTCAAGCATTTTTGAAAATGAGTGTGAAGAACCTCTTAAAGGTATGAAAAACCCACACATAATGTGAAGCAGTTCCAGACTTCATACAAGAACCTTGACCTTGTGCGGAGGTTCTTCAAAGGTTGTTCACACGAAAACATCTAATTTCCAAAAATATTTTTTGAAGTCCATGTGACCATGTGTTCTTATTTTTTACTTCAACAAATCACCAAAACAGGCTTTGTGTCCTAATTCACTTTATCTATAGTATTTATTCCCAGCATTGTGTATATAGCATAGTGTATTTTACATGTAGTTTTTTCTGCACGGTTTTATTGGATTTATTTTGACTTTATTGTTTTTCTCTCTGTGTCTCTGTGTATCTATGCAGTCATAGCATTGGCAGTTTCCTCCGGGATCAATAAAATATTATGATTCTCATTCTGATTCTAATAAACATGGTTCCTTTTTGCATAGCCAACAAAGGTGTAGAGATCTTCATCAACAAGTAATGGCCTACAAAAACAAACTGGTAGCAGAGTGGTGTTTCTAGAGGTTGGCGCATCTGGGCTCTTGGCACTGTTAACATGCTGGCCATGGACATTCCCAGTCCTCACACACACACACACACACACACACACATTTCAGCATATTCTCTGCTGACACACCCACTTTAATGTTAAATTAGCCCATTGGTTTGATCACACACAGACAGGGCTACTCCAATGTGTTATATTGCAGTTCCAATCTTCTAAGTCTCAGCTATGAGGATGATGAGTGACTTTGTCAGTGTGAGCTGGTGGTCTGTGTATGTGTGTGTGGTTGGGAGGGGTATTCATGTCAGGCAGTAAGATCTATCTGCCTCCCCCAGACTCCGGAGGGCCTGTGGAGGGTGACAGTGAATATGTCACCTCTCTGCAGGCGGCAGACAGCGTGGCGGGGAGAGAGACAGCCGAGGCCGAGGTCTGCTCCGCGCTCCTCTGCACAGACGCCGGCCAGAGAGCCCTGGAGGCCCTCCGCCACCGCACACACAACCTACAGTATGGAAATGCTCTGTTCTGCTGTCACTGCGCTACACGGCTACTCGTGTCGGTCAAGACGCGAATGCCTCGTCAGTCATGCTTACAAATGTTATTATGGGCTTTAAATAAATGATGCGGGCAAATAATCTAATTTGCATAATTTTCCACTCACGCCAGATGTGGCCTATGAAACTTTGCTTCTTAGAACCAGGAGGCTAATGTTGCTAACAAATAGTAGAAATCTGCAAATTAAATACACATTTTAAAATTAAATACAAATGTAAATGTAAATAGAGCCTTAAAACTTCACCAGACCCACAACCAGCTCTTCATTAAGGTGGTATAGGCTAGTGGATGTGGTTTAGGATACAGTAGGATTTACTGTGAGCTACAAAAATGGACCAAACAAACCAACACCAAAGAAAGAGAGGACTGATCTCAGAGCAGATTCCTCTTTTCTGTAAAAATACCTCTAAATCTTCTTTAATCCAGCTCTTCATTAGGGTGGTGTGGTCTCGTGGATGGGGTTTAGGACACACTATGACTTCCTGTGAGCTACAAAAATGAACCGAACAAACAACCATTTTGCCCACACCAAAGCAGGAGGGTCAGAATCTTCTTTTCTGGGTATATTCAACCCTAACCCTTCTTTATTTCTTCACTTTGTTGAGGTAGTGTAGACTTCATGTGGTTTAGGATATAGCACAATCCAAATTTGACCCAAGATCAGTCCTTTCCAGCCCTGGTTGTTCTCTGAAATGCATGGCTGTAGCGACAAAGTGTGTGTAGCTCAAAGCTTTTATAGATCGAGTACATTTGGAGTAAGTGGGAAATTATGTGATTTGTTTTCCCACCAAACTATTCCTCTAAGCAAGGTGGTTGAATTGATCTGCATTACATTTACGGCATTTAGAAGGCGCTTTTATCCGAAGCGACTTCCATTCCCTGACTACAGGTGACAGTCTCCCTGGAGCAACTTGGGGTTAAGGGTCTTGCTCACCACCAGCTCTAGCACCATGGTTGTGTAAACCAAAGCCACTAGGCAACAACTCTAACATGACAGAGTGGAGAAAAATATTGAATCACTCAAAAAACATGAATATATTATATAATCTGATATATGATCAATGGACATTTCCTACAAAATCAGGTGCACTAAAGGATATAGTGAAAGGTCTAACAAAGCACATATATAAATATGAAAAAGACCTTCGTGATGGGTGATTTTGCTGCAGTTTTTGGTTTCTGGTTTAGAAACGTGTAAACATGCTCTGGAAAAACCTAGAAGGAACGTCCTGGTGTAACATCACTGACGTTCATCCAACAACATTGAGATGTCAATACCAGCCAAGACACCAAGAACAGGTCAGTCTGAGTAGAGATGCTGAAATCAATACTTTGACTTAAAATACCAAAATTCATTTATTTGTTAAGTCTCCGAGAGATGGGGATGATAAGGCGAGACAGAGAGAAAGCCATTTGGTGTATTGCTACACTTTGACATAGTCTTACAGCACTAGGCTTGGTGTCTATCTGTTCAACACACCCACCTAAGAAAACAGTAAGGAGGGGATTGATCCTTTCAGCTACTCTTCACATGAACAATGAGGTAATTAAGCACTCACCGGTCTTGCTGGTTAGTTTAACAGTCACACACACATCACTGAAGTCCATAAGGTAAACACAAACAGGCTTTATCCGGCTGGATTAACAGTTTTAGACCATTATGGGGCTACACACCACCTCACACAGGTCAGCTACCACTATATGCTACAGAAAAAGACCTTTAAAAATCAATGAAAATCAATACTAGCCCATGGGGAGCATGCTCTTACCTCCGTCAGCGATCCAGGTCTCAGCCATGAAGAAGCCAGGATTTCTGCAGTGAACAGCTTTCACTAAAACAACCACTGTGAATACATTATCCATGTGGTGTAAAGACAAATTGCACGGAATGTTCAATATGTTGAATTTTTCGACCGTGCTCTCTCCATCATTGACATCATAAGGCCCAATAATGGCAATACTGATGACTGTTGGCCCTGTTGATGTCAGTATCAATAAATCAAAGAGGCCTGGTAAAAAAGCCAGGCAGCGAAGTTTGACCAAATTCATGCAACCTAGGACTTGCATAATCAGTGAAGGATCATTCATCTTCAAATTCTACCCCTCTAACACAGCTCTTCTTTCAGAGAAAAGAAGTATGTGTCAGTTCCTCACCAAGCAATAGTCATTACACCAGAAAGAAGGACTAGAACCTCTCCCCAAAGGGGGGATGTAATTCGGAGCATTTTTAGAGAGGCCTTCTCACTTGGAGTGTTTTCATGCTATTCTCCCCAGAGGCATATTGCTCAACTAGGCCACTCTAGTACTCTTCACTCCAATGGACTCCCTCTCTTCATCTCTTCCTTCACGAATGGTCAGATTCTGACCGCAGAGCCACTCTTGGCAGGAGGTTTTAGCATTAACAATGACGTGTGTAATAAACCCAGCAACACAGCTGGGCCTTATACACTCATACCAGCTCCGCTCACCACTAAAATTTCAGGGCTGACAATGCCCCATGAATGATCCAAATGTCTGGTCAGCAGTGATCCTGTGGTCAGTGATGACAGCCAAAGACATGAGGACAGATGGACTTAGGTCTGTAACTGTACCCCTATGTATTAAACTTTTGTTGTTTCTGATTAAGTGGCCAGTAAGTGGAAGTAGAAGGTAACTGTTTCAAATAAAGGCGAATAAACCACACTATTCTGACCAGCCGAGACATGGATCGTACAAGACCCCTGAAACGTGCGGTGGTATCTGCCACCAAGATGTTAGCACCAGATGCTTGTAAGTCTGGTAAGTTGTTAGATGAAGCCAAGGATTTGTTTTTCCAGCACATCCCAAAGATACTTGATCGAATTGAGATCTGGAGAATGTGGAGGCCAAGTCAACACCTATGTTTACAGTGTCCTGCTGAAAAAGTCCTCTGCTGTTACGGAACACCGTTGCCATGAGGGGGATGTATTTGGTCAGCAAAAATGTTTAGGTCAGTAGTATGTGTCAAAGAAACATCCACATGAATGGAGGACCCAAGGCATCACACTGCCTCCATGCCTTGTCAAAGTCTCTCAGATCCTTAAACCCGCCCATTTAGTGTAGCTCACCCCTTGGAAGAACCCACCGTAACCAGATAATCAATGTTATTAATTTCATTGGACAGCGGTTTTAATGGTATCACTGATATGTGTATGTATGTATGTGTGTATGTGTGTGTGTGTGTGTGTGTGTGTGTGTGTGTGTGTGTGTGTGTGCATGTTTATGTATGTATGTGTGTGTGTGTGTGTGTGTGTGTGTGTGCATGTTTATGTATGTATGTATGTGTGTGTGTGTGTGTGTGTGTGTGTGTGTGTGCGTGTGTATGTATGTATGTGTGTGTATGTATACATCTAATTGATTTATACATCAAACCTTAGATAAATTCATTTATTGACTCATTAAAAAAAAGTTGTAAATAAATAAATAAGCATGATAAAAGGACTACAAATTGGTGGTTAAAACTGGCAATTGAATAATTATGCAATTAATTGTAAAATAAATTTTTATAGAACAAGGATGATAGGTTTAAAATGCACAAGTTTATGAAAAATTTAGTTCTAAAGAGAATAAAAATAAATATTGAGGAGGTGAATATTTTGGAGTTTATCGAGCAGACTCACGCTACAGCAGGCTTGATACCAGCATGTTGGAGGCAGTTGAAAAAAACGCAGTTTTTGTGCTTGGATATATTTATATATGTGTATATATATAGAGAGAGAACTGGAATACAGAGGGAAATCGGGAGTTGAGAGAGACTGGAGAATAAGTAGAACTTGAATGTAGACAGATTTGGTCAGGTTTTTCCCGGAGATTTCTTTCCGGTACTGTTCTGAAAAAATTTTTTTACGGAGATGGCGAGCCACCCAAGAGTTCCCGCGCCACTTGCCCTCCAGACGCCGTGAAGGTTCACGCGCATCAGTGCGGTAGGAGTGACGCGGCACACCGATAACACCAGAGATAACTTGGATTGAGTTATACTGAAAGAGAACCATCTGGGTGGATTATTATCTGGACTTTTGAAAGAACTGTTAGATTCCACGCGATCTTTTATGTTATCAGATTGTTATTGTGAAACTTATTCTGATCATTTCATTTCATTTCAGTTGTCATTGCACTCGAAGCTTGAGGGTATAATTGATGCAATTTACTGCAGTGGTTAAGACTAAAACTAAACTAGCTTTTAATTATATCAAGTAATTAAATTTATGAGACTAGTTAAAATCATTAAATTAACAAGATTTAAAACCCCCAAATTAGTTAATTTATAATTAGATTAAATTAGACTATAGTCTAAATAAGTAAGGCATTTCAAATTAACTTAGTGAATTAGAGTTTATTTACAGTGTGTTATTTGTGTTATTTTCTTTGGTGTATGTTTTGCTGCTGTTTTTATAAGTAAATTCTGGTCTCAGTGTTATTTATCCCTTACCACTCCCACGAACCTAGTCCACTGGTCCAGCCTGCATATTCAACAAAAGCAGGGTTACATGTGTATGTGTGTGTGTGTGTGTGTGTGTGTGTGTGTGTGTGTGTGTGTGTGTGTGTGTGTATGTATGTATGTGTGTGTGTGTGT
>JBBJLS010000036.1:14081710-14113353 GCA_037577275.1 Bryconaethiops microstoma | reverse complement strand
CTTCAGTTAGATGCTCTTTGTTCTGCTTGAATGATTCATATGTAGGTCACTGTGTGTCTTAACCAACAAAAACATTCCTCTGAAACTGGTCAGGTTCAGGGACTGGACTGAAAATAAGAGTCTTTGAGAGTCCTTCAGGAAGCCTGGAGAACTGTTCCTCAAGACTGCATTAGAAACACAAGAATGTGTGGTTCTTTGGAAGCAAAATATAAAGGAATGAGGTGAGCTCAAGACTTTTAAATGCCGTTGTACTTCAGAGGACAGAATAATAATGCGTAGTAGACAGTGACAGAGGTGGCGGTGTGTGTTGTTGTTGCTGTGCTGTATGAATAGAGCTCTTAGGGGGAGCAGGAGCAGAGCTGATACAGTAATACATCACTGTGATGTATGAACCGTCAGGGAGCTGCAGCTTTACTCTCCACTTCTCAACAGACCTGTTACCTTTTGTCTAGAAACCAAAAAGGGCGTTCTTTAATAATCTCTCACCATCAGAGATCCCCTGGATCAGTGTGTGTGTGTGTGTGTGTGTCAGTGTGTGTGTGTGTGTGTGTGTGTGTGTGTGTGTGTGTGTGTTCCCTTGACTGTCTGGACTCCCAGAGGACTGTGTGAGTAAAATCGGAGGTTAGACTGTAATGCAGAAGATGCAGACATTGCTGTGGAAGAAATACTTAGTCACTCTGTGTATGTGTGTGTGTGTGTGTGTGTGTGTGTGTGTGTGTGTGCGCGCGCATGCGTATGTGTGCATGTGTGCGTGCGTATATGTGCATGTGTGCGTATGTGTGTGCGCCTTAGTCACACTTTACAAGGCGAGCTGCTACGTTGAATGTCAGAAGCAGTAAACATCTCAAGAGGCTTGATGAGAGTAAAAAAAGTACAACCTGAGAGAAAAGAGAGAAAAAAATATGCTGAATAGACCATACAGACCCTCAGACACGAGAGAGAGGAGGGGTGAGAGAGAGAGAGAGAGAGAGAGAGAGAGGACAGACATAGAGAGAATACAGAAAAATGAGAGAGAGTAAACAGAGAGAAACTAAGAGAATAGAAGAGAGAAAGAGAGAGAGAGATTGAGAGAGAACATGTAGAGAAAACTGAGAGGCAGAAAACAGAGAACAACAAAAAAGGAGAGATAGAGGGCGAGATAGAGGAGATGGAGAAAGAGGAAACAGAAAGAAAACAGAAAAAGAGAGAAAAAAGAAAGAAAAAATAAGATAGAGGAAGAGAGTGATAGAGAGAAAAACAGAGAAAACAGAAACTGAGAGAACGAGAGAGAGAGAGAACAGAGAAAACAGAGAAAACAAACTTAGAGAACAAAATAAAGAGCAAAATGAGAAAAATAGAAGAGGAGAGATAGAAAAAAGGTAGAGAGAGGAGAAGATTTAGTGAGAGAGAGAAAGTGTAAAAAAGAGGGAGAAAAGGAGACAGAGATAAAGGATTAGATAACGACTCGTTCATTCTCTTTCTATCATTCTAGACAGATTGAGATTAAGGATGATCCTCTTCTTCCTTTCTTTCTTCCGTTCCGTGATTCATATTTGACTCTAATGGTAAACAGGTGTAGCGTCCTGTATTTGGGTTTTTCAGTGGCACGCCCTGACGAGACAGGCCATACCAGTGTAAATTATTCATGACCACGTGTGTGTCGCGTGATGATGGATGTGTTTGGGATGTGTTCAGTAAATTGTTTGTTCGTGTTATAGCGCTCCATATGTTAGAGCTGCTCCCCACAGGCTCTCTCTGATGTCATGTGCTAAACAGCTCACCAAGAATTTCTCACCCTCAACACTAGCTAATTAGTCTGGTGGCCAGCGTGACTTTAACCCTCCCTTACAACAGCATTACTATAGATGCGGTCTGAGACTTCGTCTCCTTTAACTCATTACAATCTGCCCCCGGAGCGGTCACTGGCTCAGGGTGACTAAGACTGTGGTCAGTGTGTGGAGCCGGAGCTTTCTATGTGTTTTCCATAACTAACTATAAAAGAATCAGGATGTTGCCTTTATTGTTGGATGTGCCGAGCGAACCTGTTGAGTTTGTTACAGCACAGGAACACTAAAAGGTGACTGACCTGTGAAGCATGTTTCTATTTATAGATTTGCTTATTCATAATTGTATTTTGGGACTTTCAGCTGTTAGATCATGCTCTTTATATATCAAATGAAATTTTAGAGTAGCAAGAAGTAATATTAAAGGAGAAGAGTGCACTAAAAGGCAGAAATATTTCATTTTAGGCTCCAGATTTAAGGGTTAACAAGCATCGTACCTTTTAGACCAACAGAATACCTGTTATATTAAGGCTGGAGATACAGCTATTAGATATAGTACTGTGCAAAAGCCTCTTTCATTCCGTCATATTATGCTTCCAAAGATTTAGACTTTGTGTTTTAATGTAGTCTTGAGGAACAGTTCTCCAGGCTTCCTGAAGGTCTTTCCAGGACTCTCATTTTCACCTGACCAGTTTCAGAGGAAAGATTTTTGTTTGTTAAGCCACAAAGTGACCTACGTATGAATCATTCAATCATAACAAAGACCATCTAACTGAAGGCCTGAACCAATGAAGACATAGGCGCAGATTCCAGATGATCAGGCGGTGATCAGTATACTGGTGGTGCTGAATGCTGGGTGGTTGGAACTCCTTTATCTAGGCTCCTTGTATCTTTAGGCACTTTGCAGCCTGTCACAGTAAAACATTGTTGTCCCATTTCTTTCACTTAATCTACTCAGTATGCTAGGATAAGACAGCTTGACAGGCAGAAAATAGTATTTTTGCACCAACAAGGTGAGCCCAAACAAAACAGAGAGAAATGAGGTGTGGCACAAGAACTTTGCACAGTACTGTACATGCAGGTAAACCTACAAACTTCTCAAAAACCCCTCCTTTCTTTCACATTGTGGTTTCTGTCTTCTTGCACTAGCTTGCCTCTTTCTCTTCCTAGTTTTTTTCACTCTGTTTCTCTTCCATGCTCTCTCAGTGTACCTGGTACCTGTTGGTGCTGGAAACTCCCACCTGTTATTTTGAAAAGGAGCTGAAGAATAACTGCCCACCCTGTGTTTGCAGTACACACACATTGGCCTTGCCAGTTTACACTGCGAGGGTCAAATAGCTGGATGTGGTCTGTGAAGGAGGTGTCTTGTAACATCGAACATAAACTTTTTGAGGTTTTATTTCATTTTTTAGAGATTTATTTTATTTTATTTTTAATACTGTAAGATCACATTGTGTACACTAGTACCAGTATATTTTATTAGAGGGGGTGTGGACAGGGGGTTTGGTCTGTTTAGTTCGTCTATATGTACCATTATACACTTACATGTTTATAACAGTATAAACATATAAGCATATTGTTAATATTTATTACAGCTTCTTCATATCTATTTCACACAAAATGCTTCAATGGACTGGCGACCTGTCCTGGGTTTTTCTCTGCCTTTTGCCCTGTGAGGGCTGGGATAGGACCCCGCCGTGACCCTGGTTAGGATAAGCGGGTCAGAAAGTGAAATGAAAATTTTAATGTACTGTGCGAAATCTTAGGCACCTGAGAAAACTATATTTAAAAGCTGTTTAATGCTGGTCAGTAGTGTTAAGTTAGACACAAACATTACAATAAATACAAATAACAATAATTCAGTAAAAAGCGATTTTATGTATAGAAAAACTTTTCCAGACCTCTTTCCTCACAGAAGCCCTAGACCACCTGTAGCCATCATCAAATACCTGGATTTGTTTTTTTTTTACTCCAGCAGATTAAATGAGGTGTTTTGCTTTTATAAATTCATTTAAGGACTGGAGGCAAAAAGCAGAAATCTGGAACCAAACCTGTGTTCTTCTAACCAGCTCACAAAATATGGTCTACTTTTTGGAAAAAGGAAATCTGCTTTCTTGTTTGTTTGTATTTGTTCTAATGTTCACTAGTATTTTTACTGGCAGAAAGAAACCCATTGCTGATATAAATGGCTTCAAATTATGTACATAAGTGCTTAAGACTTTTGCACAGTACTGTAGATCTCTTCCCTTCAGAAAGGTGTGTGTGTTGCATCTACACATTGAAATCTGTCACGATTAGTCTGTCCAATATCGCCTTGGACCGCAGGGTGTAATCTGGTTTGGGACAATTGACACCTTACACTGTGAGTCTAACCAAAATGTTTACATGTAAACGTTTTAAAAGCTTTTTATTTCTATTCTAATTTACATTTTGTATCAGTGGGCCATTATTAGTCAAAGAAGTGTTCACCTCACTGAGTGGATCACATGAACAGGTTAAAGTCCTAATCTAGAGCACGGACTCAGGTGTTTGCATTCAAAATAAACTGTGGCCTTGCTGTGTTCACCTGTGTGCTGCTGTTTACCTGGTTACGACATCAGGAGGAGGTGATGGGCTTGAGACCGTGCAGCATAACAAAGGTCAAAAAACCCAAAGCTACCTGGTCAGGTTGGTCTTTGCACTGTGAAACTATCAGGACAGATAGCGGTGCAATCAAGCAGACAGCAGTTTTTATCATTTTGAGTGATAAGTTTTTGTTCTGTAGATCAGAGCCCAGTCCTTTCTTAGCAGATCAGCTAAAAGCAGAGGTCATTTCTGACACCTGAAAGTGCGAGGAGTAGGGAGTACAAACAACCACACCCCTTTTTATTTTAGCATCTTTGTCCATAATGAAAAACAGTCTGTGGAGTAACTTTAAAAAATTTGTTTTTTTGCTGGTAAGCCTAGATGCACTTGGTCAGCCAAGGCATATTTGGTCACCAAATTTTGCATATAAACTTTAACACTGGAGCGACAAGGCTAACATTAGAAGTCAGTAGTCATCCAAGTGTTTGCATAAATACGTCCTGCTCTCAAAACACAACTAGTTCCTTATTAAAGTGGTACAGACCAGTGGATGTGGTTTAGGATACTGTGCGCCAACACTGGAGCTACAAGACTAACATTACTAGCTAACACCAGAAGTCAGTGATCATCCAGGTATTTCAGTAAATACGCTGCGTTTTCAAAATGCACTCAGTTATTTATTAAAGTGGTGCAGACTGGTGGATGTGATTTAGGACATTGTATCACTTACTGTGAGGTATCATATTACTGGGCCTCTGCGATTAGTATGGGATTAAAACGGCTCTGATCTGATTGGCTGACCTGTATGAGCAGACCAGGCTGATACACTTCTTAAAACTTCAGCATGAATAGACAGAATACATAGATGTATATAAATGTGTTGGTTTTTGTGACGTCACAAAAACAAAGAGCTTAAGACATATTCATGGATTGTAATTCAACAGAGAATTGAACAGAACATCAGTGATGAAACTTCAGTAGTGTTGATTCTACAGTAGTGTGCAAAAGTCTTAAGCCACTCATCATTTCTTCATATTTCTTCCAAAGATCCAGATTTTCTTGTATTTTTTAATGTAGTCTTGAGGAACAGTTCTCCAGGCTTCCTGAAGGACTTTCAGTCCAGTTTTTCAGTCCAGTCCCTGAACCTGACCAGTTTCAGAGGAAAGTTTTTTTTGGTTAAGACACACAGTGACCTACATATGAACCATTCAATCATAGCAAAGCTTCGAGCAAAGGCTTGAACCAGTGAAGAAACAGGAGCAGATGATTCCAGATGATCAGGCGGTGATCAGTATACTGGTGGTGCTGAATGCTGAGTGATTGGAACTCCTTTAGCTAGGCACTATGTATCTTTAGACACTTTGCAGGCTGTCATAGCAAAACATTTGTTCCCATTTCTTTCATTTAATCTACTCAATATGCCAAAGATGAGATAGTTTGACAGGCGTTTAATAATATTTTTGCATTAACATGGTGATTAAAAGCCAAAAATAAGGAAATTAGAGGTGCCTCAAGACCATCATGGGACCTTTTTATATTTTATGCATTTTTCCATTATGTAAACTCAGTATATATAATTCATCATCACCTCCTCGTTAGAGGTAGAGGTTTCCAAAAATGTGGCCAGTGGGTGTTTGTTGGTTTAATTGTTTGTCTGGCATGGCGGTTGGATTTATTTGTCTGAAGGAGGAGAGTGCTGTTTGCTTTTAAAAATGCCCAGCATTGCTCTTTCAGGCACTTCCAGAAAGCAGAGTGCCTTTATTGGCACAGGCTAATGTTTATAGCGGATCTGAAAATCCAGTCCAAGAGCCTTGTGCTTTCAGGAAAGAAATCTTTCATCTAAAAAAAAAAAAAGAACTGCAAAGACCTGTAATGGTGTGGTTTCTAACAAAGTGGCCAGTTTGTCTAGATGTTGGTCGAGTATTTGTAGCTACACACAGCCCCAGCCTCAGTTTAACCCGTTTTGCCCCCAGAATGAGGCGTCTAACAGCAAGAGTCTAACCTAATGATCGAATTCACTTGACCTTTGCGACTGTTAATTCCAAACGGCTTTTCTCCTCCACCAGCGCCTGTGATGAATAGAGAGCAAATTAAAAAACATCAGCAGCATCCCGAGCGCCAGAAAACGTGCAGGAGACCAAGCCACTACACTGGAGGAGATTTGGAGAGCTGCTGGGTGGGAGTGGGGTGGGAGGGAAGGGGAGATGAGGGGAGGGGGAGGGTTTGAAGGGAAAGATTGGAAGAAATCAAGAGTGAGGCATATGTCAATCTGAATCCAATCATGCCCGCCTGTTTCTGCTTTGGAAGCTGAAGAGTGAAACCTTTGTTTGTCCGCCACCTGTTATTCAGCACTGATGGCTCCTCTAATGGGCCGGTGTGGTTAAACTGATGTAGGGAAATGTGTGTGTTGGTGGGTGGGTGGTTGGTTAGATAGGGGAGTGTAGGGGGGTTGGAAGAACAGCCTCCAGCTGGGTGATGTGTTCAGCTGTTCCGATATTAGTTTAATGAATTGTGTGCGGATTGTAATTGCGGTAATAGGGGGGCTCTTCCCCTGAGGAGGGCTTGGAGAAGAGGCAGAGGCGACCAGGCAGAAAAAGAAAGTCAGCAGACGGGTTGTGTGTGTGTGTTGTGTGTGAGGGTGAGTGAAGCGTCGGTAGATAGCTCACAGGTACGCCATAAGCATGAAGACTGATTCATACGTGAGGCCTCGCCTCTCACAGGCGGACAGCTAATGTGAAGCGCCTGTAGAGCGTGTGCACTCCAGTCGAGTTTCCTCCCTTCCTATCTCCCTTCTCCGACTTTCAGTTACGAATACAAGCTCTTCACGCTCAATTGCCTCTCTTCCGTGTGTTTAAATAAAGCAGGCCGCCCGCTGCTTGTCGGCAATCGAAATAAAAAATGTATCTGCACCTTCCACCTTTAGCTGAACCGCGCTGAGTCGGAGCTATTTCTCGGAAAAAAGCATCCCTCCTCGCACTAATCTGGGCTGATTCAATTCAGGGGGTCACAACTCAGCAGACACGCGTCTCTCTCACAGCACGGAGGGATGGGTGCCGTCTCGCCCACCAGGACACGTGTGCAGGCGCAGGCTGGGACTGGGTTAATATAGTGCACCTGATATTGTCGTCAGTATACTGTCTTAGCAAGACTAGTCTGGCCAACAAAGTCACTCGAACACTCAAACCATGGCATGGGGTGTACTTATTTTTGCTCGCCCCCAAACGTCTTTGTTTTGATTACATCACAGAGCACCGGAAAGCAGAAAACGAAACTATCCAGTAACCGCCTCCACCACTCTTAACACCCACCCATCATTCAGAAAAAACTAGCTAGCCCAGATACGTAATTTCTCTTAAAAAGAAAGGTGCTAGAAAGAGTTCTTTTGTGTGATGCTGTAGAGGAACCATTTCTAGAACTTTCAAATGGATGGTTCTTCAATTTATAAACGAAATGTGTGGGTGTAAAGAACCTTTCTTAAGTTTTAATAAGATCCACATGATGTAAAGTCACTTAAATTGGTAAAGAACCTTTAAGTTATGTGAGTGGGCAGGTGGGGGTGGGTGGGTGGTTGTGGGGTCCCACCAACAAATCATTGCTCACTAAACCCAATAGTTACTTGCTTGTTCATGAAACCCTACATGAGACCATTTTAAAATTGCACATTGATGGACTGCATTATTAACTGCATTTTAGGAAACGTCTTAAACTAGTAGACATTTGGTGATTTGCTGTATACTGTATGTGGTTGTTCTGTCGATTCTCTGCTGGCTCTTTTGGACCAATCTACTAGTGATGATTTATTTGTCGAGTTGTGCCACTTAGTAAATGACATAAATGCAAAAATCGTACTTTTTACTAGCCAATATTTTGTGACGTAAATGTCCAAACTTCATCCGTAGGGGAGTCTTCAGAGTCGCTCAGTTTAAAATTTGGTATGTTTACATTTTGTTTACACATTTGTTTACATTTGCTCACACTGGCTACCAGTGGCCAATCAGAATTTTCCAGTCAAAACATGACCATCTTAATGCAATTTTGTAGCTTGTTCATAATGACATGTAGATGTTATTTACCCAAATTTACACAAATCAGCCATATGATGGCACTGTAACAAAGTACAAACCACTCTAATCTGGCAATCTGGCATGCTTTAAAACAGTTTGAAGACCCCTGCACATGGAAGAACCGTTTTAGTTCCCTAAAGCACAGGCCTCCATCCACCAAGCTGTGGTCCAGTACCAGGTCATAACTTATTTGATACCAGATAACAAAAATGAACAGCTCTCGAGAATATGAAATATAATGATCTAGGGTTATGCGCCTCCTGGAGGCCAACTTGCCAGGCAGATTTCATATTTTTTTGGCAAAATGGTTGACAAGCTATTGCCAAAAAAGTACATGGTGTCCACTCAACAGGGGACAGGCTCACCTAAGAACACAAATCGTTTGACCCTTATTAGCCTTTTAGGGTACAAGCATGCGGATTTGTGAAGTATATGAAACTGATGAAAAAAGAAATTTAAAAAACTTAAACACTATAAGACCAGGACTGGGCGTCATGAATTTCTGAGGGCTAATCACTCTTTACCAAAATTTTATTCATTAATGATTCAGGATATTGAGTATTCAAAACATGAAAAATACAAAAGTGAAGAACAGTTGATGCTATGATGTTTTCTTTGATAAAAAAAAAAACAATAATAAAACAATAAATAACGTGGGAAGTGCATTTCATTTCCATTTATTGCATCAGCCAAACTGGGTTCATATTTATGCAACTTCTAATTTTGCTGTGATAAAACAGTGCTGCTCAGAGAGCAGGGAAGTTTAGTCTCTGGGCCCTTTCGCCCCCTGAATATCTTCTGTAACATTTCTTTTCATCATGACTTTTTATATTAAATTCATTACAGTCTATTGACTTGTGAGGCATACATTCGTTATATTTGCTCAATGAAAAAGTATTCTCATTTCAATCGGCACTTCTCACTGTTGGCTCAGGCTTGTTTTGGCTGCAGTCATGACTGAATGCCGTTTAGTAAATGAATCTGCAGTCCTAATCAGAAAAAGAGCTCTGACACTTAAACTAACTCTGTTAACACAGTGTTGTCCAACACACTGGACGTTTATGGCACTGTTTCTCTCGTCAATTGAAGTAAATCTGAGACGTATTGGCTGGCGGACCACCTATAATTCAGTCCAAGTCAGAAGCAATGGACTACGTAAAATATGTCTGCAGGACGCATTTGGCCCTTTGTGGGGGGCTGGACACCCCTTTTCTATGCCGTTGCTCTGACCCCCCTTTCTGGCCCCCTTGTTACGGTACGGAAGGAAAATGTGTTATGATTTCTCACTCTTGTTGACTTGAAATGGCCCATATCCTGCCCATTCCTGTTGATTTAAAGGGCTCATATCCTGCATTTTTCCTCCCACTTATAACCTTTGTATAGTAAAACTGCCTTTCCAACCTCTGTTAATCTCTTAAACACTTGAAACAGACTGTTTTTGTTATTGTGCCTTTAAGACTGATTTGTGTAAACTGGATGTTAACTGGATGACCTGTGCAGTCCAGGCTCAAACATTCCATATAACTTTGATATACATACATACACATACATTTGTGATGTCACAATGAATTCAGTATGGACTGGAGAGTCTTCCGAGATATGGGCCCTTTAAAATTTGTTTTCAATGTATTAACCAGCTTGATGAGGAATGATGGGCACTTTTATTTCCATGGTTGTGTGTGTGTGTGTGTGTGTGTGTGTGTGTGTGTATGCAAATCATGGTGCTTTCCTAGTGGTTATGCAGCATTTATCACATACACTGCACTTCCAAATATAACTCATTTTAAGTGGAGGGGCTGAGAAACATCATGGGACCCTGTAGCAACCAGGACCGCTAGCCTCACTCAGCCTCTCAATGAGGCGGAAGAACAGAAGCAAGGGAGCGCGAGAGGAGGAGAAAGAGAGGAAGGCAAGGAACGCTGCTCATCGCCAGCAAAGTCGGCTGCATCCTAATGCACGATGATTGCATCTCCTCCTAAAATGTCAAGTGCATTTCCATTTAAAGTGCTTGCTTAAACACCCATGAAGTGTGCGGAGGGGGTGTGTGGGGGGTAAGGGGTGGACCAACACCCGGCTCTCCATGCATAAAGACATGATTAGGGAGTCTCTTAAGCCCCCGATGGCCATAAGAAAATCACCTCTTCCTCCCCTGCAGCTCTTTTGAACAATGCATGCTAATGGTGCACCTCTTACTGAAGATAGCGTCCCACTGCTGGCTCTCATGGCCCACGTGCCCCAGTTGGTCCATGCAATATGGGTGAGAAAGTGCTCGGAGCCGAGGATATTAACAAAGCGAGGAGTTTCTTTTTTCCCAGTAGATACCAAAATAAAATAAAAAATGTGGAGCAAATTTTTATAAAGGAGTGATGAAACCAAGGCTAAGTCCTCGCTCGAGCTGCGATGACTCATCCATGTTGATTTTGTCAGCCGTTCAGAAGGACATCTGTGGTGCTAACGCTAAACACCAACAGAAGAGGTGAAGTGGTGCCGGTTGTAGAAAAGGTTTTTGCAGAACTGGTACAGCTTGATGATTGGAGACACATGGTATTTTAACCCATTTTATTACATTACATTTTTTTCCCTGCAGTCAAGGAGACATAATCTCCCTGGAGTCGCTCATTACTCCTCAGGCAACTCCAAGATGCAAAATGTTTTAATGAAAATAGTCAAGTCAGGTCAAGTCTGTTTTATTTCCATAGTGCTTTTTATAACTGATGATTTCAGCTCCTAGTGAGCGAGTTAAAGGTGACCGATTTGAGGAAAAACTCTCTAAAGCTGGAGGAAGAAACTCAAAAAGAACCCGTCCTCCTCTGGTTTACGGTCGTTGTCCCAAAACCACGTCCATGGAGTCGAACCAGCCGAAAGCTTTTTCTGTCAGAGCTGCTTTTGTTACAGTGGTCTTTTATTATTTAAAGTCTTGCTTTAGTTTTTTTAATTTTTCTCAGCATTCTTTATCCATGTGATGGAAACATAACCCATCTAACTTGTTAGTGAAGTCCTGGTTCACCTTCACGTTTCTCACAGTGTTAACGATCATTTGTCATAGAAAACTCCCACTGAAATTTACGTTTAGCACAATAGTGTTTGTACTTCATTGACTTCTCAGTTATTAATTTGTTTCTCCACTGTTGTTGTTTTTTTTTGCATGGACAGTAAAAAATAAACAACTGCCTCTTTCCAAATTTATCTGCTATCATGACAAGATGTCCTCCAATCAGAAAGCGGTGATGCAGTCAGTGGCCCACTTTAGGCCCTGATCTCGAGCAGCTCAGGTATGGGTCACTTTACTTGGGTCACTTTATATGGGTCACTTTATTTGTTCGTGATACAGCATGGTTCCCTGTGTCCATGGAAAACTGCCATTTGTGAGTTTTGGTTAGTAGGTGGGCAGCACATGCAGGTGGTCCATGTTGGTTAAACTGGTCTGGTTTTGTCAGGCCTGGGGACAGTGATGGCACCCTTGTTTAAGTTGGGGTTTTGAGTTTTGTGTTAATTATAGTCAGCTGGGTGGAATCTAAGTTTGTTTAGTCATTGGGCGTTGGGATGTGGGTTTAATGTATTTAAAGGGTTTGTGTTCTGGGGTGAGTTGCTGGTCCACCGTTACATTTTGTGTTTGTGCTTTCTCTAGACAACTATCTGTTGAATGGTTGTTCCCGTTTCTGGCCCTCGCGCCAGTTTTTGGTTTTGTTTAAAAAATAAAGGGAATCTAGTAACATGGATCCCAGTGTCTGCGCCTGCCCTCTTTATGTGGAGAAAGTGGAGAGCCGTGAGAGATTTCTCTTTCACTAGGATTTTTTTCTAAGAAATAAACCTTTTAAAGATTCGATGTACCAAAGTTGTAGAGTATTTTACTAACTGCACATTGTAGAGGTTTTTTTAGACATCATCTTTCTCTGGTGGCCTCATGCTTGAGGTCAATTGCTCTGTAGCTAATTAAACCCACACAAGAAGTTCATAAGATATCAAGACAAAGTGTAATTGAATTATTATATAGTACATTTATTTTTTCCTTAAGGTTCACTTATGACATTGATGCGTTTCTATACCAATAATAGTTACAACCAAAACATTTATACATAACTGTTATATATATATATATATGTGTGTGTGTGTGTGTGTGTGTGTGTGTGTGTGTGTGTACATATGTCTACCTGTATAAGTGACCTCTGTTCAGACTGGCTGCCCTGTATTGTGCCTGCTGCAGACTCAAATGCTTCAGTGTGAATGGGCGGGGCTAAACTGCTGCATATATTCAAGGTCTAACAGTGTTTAGGAGTGCTAAATGCTTCTTTGAACTTTGGTATTCCATGGTATGTGCCCTATAATTTATTTTGGCTCCACTTTAGAGTGGAGAACTGGGACCTGTGGTGTTAAACAGGCTAATGCCGGCAGTTTAAAAACATTACATTTGGAGCAGTTAGTGATGCATCTTAAATGCCGCATGTAAACATGCTACTGAACCCGAACCTCGAGTGTTTAGAATGCAGAGGGCCTCTCGCACAATCCATCACGTTGGTGTCCTTCCACCTTTATCCTCCTGCCCGTAAACAACATAAATGATGTGCCATGTGGACGCATCATAATAGAGATTTATTCAGTGATGCTTTTCGGGCCGTGCATCAGCTTTCTCATTTGATTCGTTTCATTTAATTAGTTTCCGGATGTAAAAAAAAAAAAGCTGGGGGTAATGAAAAGGTAAAGAGGAGCATACATGCTCCATAAATAACCTGGGAAGAGCTAAACAACGACAGGAGTTTAATGTCCAATTAGGTTAAGAGGGTCCGGGAAACAATGGCAGGATGGGGAGCATTGTAGGCACGTCGCTCAATGAGAGGCGCTGAGCGACATTGATTAAAAGCTAAACGGATCCATTACATCCATCAGTGCATTGCGTATCAACAGCTCTGTCCGTCCTGAACTCCCTTTCACTCACCTCCCCGGTGTGTGTCATTGAAGAACACATTCACTGTTGCCCTGGTGATTTAGAGCCCTGGAGATCTGGAGAAAGCTACATGTCTGTGACGGCTGCAGAGGCTGTTAATGTTCTCGGTCGCACTGATCTAATAATATACCTATCAAGACTCCATATGCATTCGGTTCACACGTGAATTCACTCTTGTGGCAGTAATGGCGCAGCCAATGAGCGAGTTAAACTAACTGTTCTTCCCACAATAGAACATGCAGGCATTTTTTTGTCGCTTGCTTCAAAAAAACCAATGGGATTGGTGGGGCATCGCCTCAAAAACTCTGCACCCACTCCTGAATCTGGCCTCTGCTAGGGAGGATAGAATCGTTACTGAACCTTTGATTGCACGGCTGCTCTGCATGTCACCTGGACTTCACTGGTTTTCAAAATGATGCCCATGTAGGACGTCGCGAGACGTGCATTTTTCACAATAATCTCAGTGCAAGCGTGAAGGTAATGAGCCGGGACTCGACTCGCTAAATCAAAATCCGCTTGCGATGGGAAAAAGACTTGCATCTGACAGATGGGATTGTGGCCAGTCAATAGAAAGAGTATCAGTACTCTTCAACCAATCAATCTTAATTCATCCTAACTTAACATTTCTTACTGGTTGTTGCAAAAAAACCAGCTTGATCTATTTGAAGGATTTAAACTCTGTCACCAGGTGTGGAATTGTCCAGCTGCCCTCAGCCTGCCTGAATGGCTTCTCTTTCCTTCCCATCACTCAGTCCAGGTTTAGCCAGTGTAGGCGTGTGTTATTTGGTGTTGAAGTAAGTGTTCTTCTCCAACTGTCTTGAGCCTTTGCGTAAGTGGCAGTTCAAAAACATGTAGTGATACATCGCGTGCCATTAAAGAGGCACAGAATAGCCTTTAGAGGGCAGCACTCCTAGTTTATCATCACAAACCAACAACCAGACAAATTCTGCTGGGGGTGTGATTGAGCTTTAAACATATTTCCAAAAAATAATTGAATCAGTTACTGTATTATATTGTATGCACTACATTTGTTTTACTTTTACATCGTTTACTTTTTATTTCATGCCTGGTTGCACTAATGTTGTGATTTGTTTATTCCCCTGTGTCTGCCACGGTCATACAGGGACCATAGATTTCATCTTAAATAAACTTGACATTATTTCACCATATACTAAATGCTCATTTAATGGGCTGCATTACTGTGATGAGCAAATCTGGCATTCAGTGTTGAATTTGTATTCAATTTGCTGAAAAATGAATGCCATCTTCTTAGGCTACAAAGTTTAGGACTGAAGACTCAATTTGACTCGACTGCACTGGCTTGTTTTAGTACTTGAAACAGGGAGTGACATGAAGAAATGAACTAATCACATTGTCTGACGTGCAGCACCGGGAGCAGATAGCTTTCATGCGCTGTGGACCGAACCAGGGTTCATTTAAAGCAAATCCCAGACCACCGTTTTCAGGAGGAGCAGGGATCAGTGCTCAGACTGCACCTGAGCTCAGAAACAGATTTCACACTCAGCCAAATGCACTGAATGCAAAAAAATCGTAGTAAAAATGCGACCTTCTGCAAACGCCACACCTGTACGAGGCTAAAATAGACAAGTAGCATCCACTTAAACCTACTGATTTTAGCATTTCATAGCATTTTGCAGGCTGCTAATCTCAACCTGCCACAAAAAATCTACAAAAGTGAACAGAAATACTTACAAATTTAAGGGTGCAGCACAGCTTTTCGCTATGTATTGTATTTTTGTCCAGTTTTATAAATAATCGTGTCGAAACCTCATTAGAAACCACATAACTGAGTAATTGACTGTTAAGAACTCAACACGCTTTGAGGTGAGAGTGTAACTGTAGGCTGTAAGATTTCATTACTTGTTAGCTACATTAGCGCTTTAACTACAGTACAAAAATAACAAAAAAACAAACCTATTAGCCTACATTTAGGGCATAAAATTGTATAAATTGTCTTGTTTTAATCACCTCCTCTGACATCCGATAAAGCTTGTTTGACATTTTCATACTAACAGTAGGACCTATGAAAAATTCTGCCCTTTCTACTGGCCACTTTAATCCATCAGCGCTCTCTGGACGTGCCTGCGGTTTTCAGTGGAAATGTCTGAAAACGAGTTACCACACATATCTGTAGCCTCTGGTCAGATTCTGCCGATACCCAAGGTCCACCAGTTTGGTGGGGGGTTCAGGCTTGACGCGCCTTGTATCGAGCGGATGTCCGTCACGGGCTGACGGGAAAGGAAATTGTGCCACCAGGCCTCTCAGTCATCCGGCCCCCCGGACGCGCTCCCTGCCCCAGCTCCCGCAGCTCCATGGGCCCTTTCCCAAGCTGATCTCTGACTCATCACCCCCCTAAACCCCCCCCCACTGCCCCCGGTGTGGCCTGTCAACACCTCATAGCAATCAAATGGCTTGCACTTCTCCTCTGAGAGCTCATAGGAAGTAGACAGCACGCCCCCAACATACATACACACACACACACACACACACACACACACACACACACACACACGTCTGCCCAGACCTCCACAAAGACATCCCTTTGCTTCCGTGGAGGAGGTGAAAGCGAATGACCACCTCAGAGTGGTGGGGTCCCCCAGATGAAGGGCTTGATGACACATGTTGTGCTAACACACGCCGAGCAGCATCTGCTCCTGCCCTGAGGGGACGAATCAAACGGAGAACTTATGACAGAAGTTTCTTGTTGTTTGAGTATTTTTTTCACCTCCCAATTTGCAGTAAATCCCCAGTACAGAAAGTCTAATATAGGAAACTTAACACTTCACAGGCGCCGTCATCACCACAATACTGGAGATGTTGGGTTTTTCCAGCAAAATCTTAGCAAGTGAAATTTTCTGATAAGCCTATTAGTTCTACAAGGTGATTATCAGATTATTTTGCTCTTTTTGAGAGAGTTCATATTTTAAGTCATTTATGGCACAAAACAGGTGAGTTGCCCCACAGGTTATTATGATTGTTGTGCCAACAGTTATGAAATGAACAACAATTTACTGAATAAGCCTTCTAGAAATAAGCAACATGTTCTTTATGACACCCAAAAGTAGTAAAAATGCTTAAATATATAAAACATGATATGTAAGTTCTGTTTCTGTACAATAATAAGACACAGGGACTCAATTAATGACACAGGGACTAAATATATACATTCTTTCATCCAAGACTCATGAGAAAACTGTACTGCAGAAAATCTGAGTATTTAATCTAATTATTTGTAACACTTTGTTTAAAAAAACACACATCGGGATGACATTAAGATCTTGTTCTGAGTCCAAAATAGACACTTGTAACTGATTTATTTACTGGGCAATAAGCATGTCATGGCTTGTTATGACCTGTATTAGTACATAATTAGACACTTGTTGCATCATTAGGTATGATAATGTTAACGACTTTGTTAAGACCTTATCCAGTACTACCAGAGTGGACCAATTGCACAATACTACCAGTACTGAGAGGGTGAAGGCAAAGCTTCACAAATACTATTACATCAGACAACAGATCAAGTGATGGGGGAGAAGAGGAGCCATCCTACCATCTTACCAGAGAGAGTGAGGCCAATTGTGCATTCATGGACGTATGGATGACCGTGGCATCACTGGAGATCAAACTCACCATCTCCTGGGTATAGATGCCTAGAGAGATGCACCTCTTGGGAGCAATTTCTGAATCCAAAATGAAGTAAAACTGACAGCAGTATTTCTTGTAAGACCTTCTCTGAAGGCCTTGAAGGACCTGAGGGTTCACCAGCTCTGCTGCCCACAAACCATCTTGCATTGCATGAAGCATTGGTGCAGTTGTGTGAAGTGTGTTTCTAGCCTTTTCCTGTCATTTGACGTCCTTTCCTTCCTCCTCACTTCTCCGCTGAGTTCCAACAGCGCTTCACCAGAAAGACGCACTGGGGAACGTCGCTATACAGCTCTTCGAAATTCGCACCTAAACATGAAATCATGGCTGAGGCAGAGCCCTCCATCGATGTGGCAGACGATTCAAAGGAGGATCACACCTCTCATCTGTGGCATTTTTGAAAAAGTCAAGCTGTTGACTCCAGCCTTGAAGTGCCTCTTGAATCCAGCTAAGAGTCTTGCTTATTTCTCCATGTACTGCCTGCGGTTCCGCACACAGTGAGGCAGAAGACACTTTTTAACAGGCTTTCTTCTACTACTTTTCCATCTCCTTCTTCTTCGTTTTTTCCAAGCTGCACCAGCCGCTCACATCTCTATAAATATCCATAATCATCATGAATTTTGTCGTGTCAGGACCCTCGGCAGCAAAAAAAAAACGAAACGACTCCTTCCCAAATTAACCTCTGTTTCATTATTTAAGTTGATGAGTGTTCACGAGATGCCGTAATCTCCACTTCAAAAGCACGTCTTCAGCATGAGGAGGAGACGAGAGAAGCTCTCTAATGTAATATTATAGTAATTAAACTGCACCTCCCATAGGATGCTTGCTAAACAGCGCTTCATTAAACTAACAACCTGGGCTCTGACACTTAAGGTCAATGCACAGATGCACATGTCCCTGTTCTACTGATTGCAGTTAATAAAGCGTGCCGGAGCTGCACAGGGATGTACAGTAAGTTTTAAACGAGCGGTCAGTTAATTGCTGTCCTCGTAGAGGGGTCTCATAGACAATGTGTTCAAACCACGCACTAATAGCCACGGAGGCCGCAGTGTGAAGTGAGAACGGTGATTCACTGAAAGACTTCCCGTGAGTTAATTACCTACCTGGCTGTGTTCAATACAGCCGAGGCGGCTCACCTCTCCCTTTAACTTCAAACTATCCACCCATTCATTAACATGCTGGAGTTTATCCTAGTATTCATAGAGAGAACAGTAGAGAAACACCCTGGATAAGACATCAGTCCTTCATAGACACACATTCACAAATATAATATTGCAAATACATATTGTAAACACACCTGAACCCTTAGAACTCAAAATCTGATTTCAACAAATATAAATGGTGTAAAATGAAATGTTTTAAAACAGTCTAAAACCGGTGTTTGCTCTCCTACACGCTCGCCTTTTGATGCTCGTTCACTCGGCTGCTCTCCGGACCCCCGCCCTCTGAGAGTTTTCCCCACCCACTTGTGGGCAGAGACTATCCAGAAAGTTCAAAGGTTCTATCAGATTCAAAGATCTTACGTTTTTTTGTTAGTTTCTAAGACCTAAAATAAAAGAAATTAGCACTTTGGGCTGTGGGAGGCAGAATCTCGGCACAGACAGGAGGAGAACGTACAAATTGCGCACAAAAAGAAATCAAACCCAGGTCACATTTTTTGTGAGGTTATGATGTGATATATTAACTACAGAGTGAATGACACAATTACATTCACACCATCATTTAGTCTGAAATCACTTACGAACTATTGTTGTCATTTTGTGTACAGTATGGATCTAATTATAACAAACTAAAGTGACATTTGATGTGTTATTCAGTTATTGATTTGTCAAGTTTTCTTCCTTCATTGATTATTAACTGTGAATGAATTAGTTACCTTTGTCATAATCACAATCTGAAAAATCATAAGTGCTACATTTATAATTACATCCAACATTACTCAATGTTGTCTTAAGAAGAATTTAACATTAACAAAATCTAATAATAGGGCCGGGATAAGCACTTTTATATACTGCCAATAAATTAGGATAAGATGATAATTGACGAGACAAGATGAGAATTGTAGAGAAAAGTATTGAATATTATCTGTTGATACCCATACCATGCTGAGACCTTCTCTTTCTTTCTTTTTAACAATTAAACTGTTAATGATACATTTGACTTTGCATTCAAATTGACTCTCTGCATCCTCTAGAGGGCGCTGTGTATGTTCCAGTTTCTACACTGATTTCGTGCACATTTTCCCCATTATGGAGTTCGGCACTCATGGCTGAATCTTTGTTAGTCATGTTTTACACTGTTTGGGTGCAGGATTTTAAGTGCACGATGTAGGGAGCAGGGAGCCGTTTGGGACACAGCCCGGCTGCTCATTGAAGTTTAGTTAAGCGTTCATGTGATAGTTCAAGGTTTTTTACCCAATCGAGATCGATACCGAGTATCAGACCGGCACACCATATTATCAGCATTTATTTGTACAGCATATTATCAAACAGGGGAAATCCAAAGTGCTTTACAGAGATAAAACAAGCAGAAAAGCATAGCAAGAAAAGTAAGCAATAAAATGAAAGTAGAATAAAAGTAGGATACAGATTAAAGTGCAGGAATGTTTCGCAGATCTTTCTGGTAACTGAGGGCAACTGGAAACATGGTATTAAGTTTCTTTTTAAAACTTGATCTGATCTCCATGGGGAGCTGGTTCCAGCAGTGGGCAGCATAATGAATAAATGTCATCTCACTCCATTTCTGATTTGGGCACCACTAGCCGAATGGCTCCAGCTGAACTAAAAGACCTTCCAGGCTGATATTCATCAAACATCTCAGAGATATAATAATTATCGATTGTCAAGTGAGCTCAGTGCTACTAATAATGCAGAGCTTGTGGCCAAGAAACGGTCAAGAGTGTAATTTATTGAAAATTTCAGTACACTGGTAAAGTATTCACCTTCACCTCTGTTGGAAAAAACGTTTTAGGTGTTCAGTTGTAGGTGTTCATTTGCAGTTTCTGTACAACTGGAGGGTTCATTGTCAGAAAAGAACTTGAGTTCTTTGTTCCGACTTTTTAAAGAAGTCTGGCAAGGCTGCACTCTTGAATCCTCATCAATCACCGATCGCACTTCTGAAAATGTAGTACATACATACATGCAATTACACACTACAATAATCCCTGAGTGGGAATAATGGGAAAAGAATTACATCTCGCTCCCTTGATTATTCCTCTAATGTTTGCGAATGAAAAAGCATAAGGCATGAATCAGGAGTGGCGTCTCCTAATCAAAATTCTGTCTCGTTAATCAGGCCTGATGATGGGGCACAGGGCTCGTTTTACTGCGGGAGTGGTGGGAGGCAACGTGGGGACTGGGGGGAGTCATTAAGGCACATCGGCGGTCCGTAGGGATATCAAGCATTTGTAGTGCGAGGGAGAAATACACCACTCAAAGACTGGGGAAAGGGGGAAAAAAAGTTAATTACACAGGTAAGCCCGAGGGCTGGTGCGAAGCGCCTGTGGAAGCAGGGCTGGTAGGCGGTGGATGACCCCGAGCGAGCGCCGCTCTGCTTACCGAGACAGAAAATTTGATTGCTTTTTTTGAATTCCACCGCCAACGTTCTGATTTTAGCTCCAGGACACGGAGTCACCCAGAACACATTAGAATAGGTGCATGCTTTAGAGCTGGAGGTGAGGAGGGATAGGCGGAGCAGCACTACTTTATATGTAGTAAACATATGACAGCTGTAGTTAGAGGGTAGTCATGGAAGTTCAGCTTTTCCATTTTATTCGAAATCATTTTTAAAGAGCTGATACTGTTGTAGCACCGCGCGAGGAAAGATCCGCAAAAATGTGTCTGCAGGTTTGGTTTATGCTAATTGTCGTTTATTTCCTTGTATGAAAGATCACTTAAATTGTGTCTTCATACCTGGTCAATTTATGCAACTTGTGTTTTCACTGTAGTGGCAAATCATGACTATTACAGTTAAGCATTCAACTCGGACCACGTTGGTCAAAAACAAGGAAAACCCTCTATGATAATGATGTGATCCATTCTGTTAGCATCTCTATAGGATTCTAATGGTATATAAGCACTAAGCTAACACTGATCCATTCCTTTTTGCCATTCCTAATGACTTAAGACTTAAAGCTTAACAAGACCATTCAAGGCATGCAATAGACGTAACATATGATGTATAATATTAACATATCTTTAGTCTTGTACACAGGGCTGCATGTATCTTTATTGACAAACTAAGCAGTTGCCCAGGGCAGCACTATAGGAATGGCAGTAAAACTTTCTTCCCCCAAAATATGATTGACCCCACCCCAGAGACCCAGACGCCACTAGGCTAGAGCAGTGGTCATCGATCCTCCTTCTCTTGGAGATTCCTGCCATGTTTAGCTCTTAACATGCTGCCTCCCCCTCATTTAATACTCCACCCAATCAGGGACTTCTGAAGGTCATTAGCCAGAGCAGGTGTTGCAGATTGTGACTGGAACTCGACTTCTCAGAAAGGTGGATCTCCAGGACACTGGCCACTGGTCTAGAGTACTGTCAATGCCCAATGCCACTGGATCAGAGCATGATCAATAGCTGCTGGATTCGGCAGGCTAGCGATCCCCTTAACTGAGTAAATAAAATCTTACATGTACCCTGAGGTCAACTAAATCTTATGCCATTGCCACATCAACTAAAAACTGGACTAAAGCAGGGGTCAGCAAAATTCTGTTTCACCTAGGGCAGCAAAATGTCACTGGCAGGTATTGTATATGTAGCAGTTTCACAGTGACTCTTTCAGCAAAGAGCCGCTGATGTTTTCCTTTTCTAACTTCCAGGTCTAGAAAGGTCTAGAGTGACATGCTATCTCACCCAATTGAAAATCCCACCTATTAAAAATAAAGCATTATTTGTGGACTCACTTCCACACAATATGGACAAAAAGAATTGGGACACACCTCTTAGTTATTGATTTCAGGTGGCCCCTTACGTCCAGTGAAGGGCAATCTTAATGCTTCATTATACCAAGACATTTTGGAAAACGTCATGCTTCCAGCTTTGTGGACACAGTTTGGGGAAGAACCTTTTCTATTCCAGCATGACTGTGCACAAAGCGAGCTCATGGCTGGATGAGTTTGGTGTGGAAGAACTTAACTGGCCCACACAGAGCCCTGGCCTCAACGCCATCCAATACCTTTGGGAGCCAGTCCTTCTCGTCCAACATCAGTGCCTGGCCTAATAAATGCTCTACAGAATGACTGGACACAAATTCCTACAGAAACTCCAAAATCTTGAAGATTTTAGTGGAAGCTGTTGTAGCCGCAAAGGGGGACCAACTCCATATTAAAGTCTATGGATCTTAATGCAGTCCCTGCTGGTGTATTGGTCAGGTGTCCTAATACTTTTGTCCTTATACTGTAGTGTACGGTGGTAGGTAATTTTACATGGAAGGCGTTCTGTCCATCTTCTCAGAGCTAATGGGAGAGCATAACTGTTTCTGCCTAGAAACCATGGAGAAGATCCTGATTGGATCATATTGCATTGGACATTTCAACATAACGCAGTGGTTGTTAAACCAGTCCTCAGGATTTCTAGGCAGTCATAGTTTTTTCTCTATTCCAATGAATTGCAAGTTGGGGACTGCTTTGAGATCCTCTAATGTAATATACTGGGAGGGGTGTTGGGTCTCAAATGTGGCTTGGAGAAGCAGATGTGCTTACACTTCCATAACATCTGATTAAGAAGCATTTCCCACCTCCTGAAGTGGTTTGAGTGGTGGAGTTGGATTTAAATCTGTTTTAATGAGGTTGTTTACAGAACACATCAACATGCCTCTTTGGTTGCTCAGATTTCACTTGATTGTGTGAAAAGCCAAGCATAAACACACTCAGGACGTACTGTGATTGGATTACGATCACTCAAACCATATAGGATCTTGACCACCCAAATGTAAACGGAATGCGTTTTCTGAGTCTGCATACATTTACATAAGTGGAGACGCCTTCATGCAGTCTAGTGAAGCTGCCCAGCAAGTGGCAGGAAACAACAGGTGAGGAAGCATGTTTGTAGTAGAATTAAAAAGGATCCAAAGTAACTGTAGGTACCATCTGCTGAGATACCAACAGGTGAGTCACATCTGGGAGAAAAGTGGATCTGAAAGTCCGCAGGATCCCGGTGGAAGGGTCCCTCAAAGTGATCTGGACTAACACGTTATCATGGTGCCTCCAGTTTGGGAAGACAGCTCATGAGATTGGACCACTCTGGCTTTCTCCGACCATTACCACCTTCTTGCTCAGGCTTGCAATGAAATAAACTCCCTGGTTCCCAGAGTAAGAGGATCAGTTGGGGAAAAAACACTGCTGACTTTTTTCAGCACTCATTTTCTGATTTATACATTAAAATACACATCACACTGTACTGTTCATAGGCCACACCCCCATATCTGTTAAAAACTCAAATGATGTCATGCGTCAGTCAAGTATTTTCTGATGGGGGCTCCCAATGTAGCAATTATCTTAGGCTCCATCATTTGGAGTTCATTCGCCAATGATACTTCAGCCATCCAGTAGGGCACGATTAGCCTTTGTTAGCTTATGTAGCATAAAAAGCAGCGTCCTTCATTGTGCTGAGCTGTCGAATGATGCTGCACTAGTGGCAGTTCAATGGAAGGTGGTGCTTCCATGTTAGTGAAATCATGTGATGTTGGAGTCCTAACTAATGGGAACTGACCATTGTAATTCAGTTGTTCAGTTCAGTTCCGTATGTAGACACACAAATGTCCCTTAGCAGGCATAGTGCACTCACCGCTTGACAACACTTGTCACTGAAATAAATATTGGCAAAATAAATCCGGTTGGCTGAATCATTGAGTTTTTACACCAATGTTTTGCTTGAGCTAGAAACACTTGTCAAGTACTGACCCTCAGTGCTGTCGTGTCTGACCACTCTCATACATTTTCCCTTTATTTTGCTGTATATCCACCATTTGCTGTAAACTAGACGTGCCACTGGCACTCACGGTGCTCATGTCTCCGAGCTTGGCAGATGGTGGATTGTCAGCTCTGGGATGACACCATGATCGTACACTTGTTGCCAGACGAGTCTCTCAAACAATAGCAGATAGCCAGATGAACCCTGACACCCACTTGGATCTGTCTCGTCCAGTCTTCATCGAGCCTGAAAAGTCTGTCACGAGGGGCTCCTCCATCAGAGCGACAGCGTACATGGAAGCAATGAGCAAAAATAAGTAAATAAATAAATAAATAAATACAACCCTCGCATTACACACACATCAGCCTCCGCGGCCTCCACTACAGAGCGAGCACTGCCGCTTCTCAAAGGGGCCATAACAAGCCGAGCACGCCCAGCACCTGACCTCGTGAGTCTCTGTCAGTTTGTCGGCGATTTAAGTGTCACTCACTCCCAGCTAATGCAGAGAAAGTGGCGATGCCAGACTTCCATCTGCTGCGGGCTGAAATAATGAAGATGATTAAGATGGAGCGCTGGCAGCCGAGACGCCTTGATCTCCACCGACGTCTGATTAAAAAGAGGGAGATAAAAAAAAAAAGCAATGCAACACAAAGGAACCCTTAAGAGAGCTTTAAAGCACTTGTAGCGGTTAGCATGATTAGCGAGCGCAATCGAGTTTTTAGCTTTTCTGTTCTGAAACCTCTTTCGCCGTTTTAATTCCATACATCAACCGCCCTGTTCTTCCCTTCTCTTGGCCTGAAGTGCCCGTGGTGGTGAAGGGAACGCCGCATAAATCATGGCGGGTGGGATGGGAATTAGCCGCCGTACATTGAGCTGACCTCGGAGGAGGGTTAGGGCAGGTCGGAGGGGTGAAAAGGCCATTAGTCTCTCCACCCGGCTTGGAAGTGACAAGTGAAGTGCAAGGAAAAGGGAAAAAAAAACTAATTTAGTCATCACTCTTCGAACATCGCCTTCACTTGGGGGTGAACAATGTACTCACGTGAACTGAGACAGCCTTCAGGCCACTCATCATGACTTAATTCTGTTCCTGTCCTTTTTGCTGCCCCCTGCACACCTGCCACTCTCTTGACCCTATCAAAGAGAGAGAAGGAGAAGGAGAACATAGATAAGACTGGGCCCAAGTCCATCTGAGGAAGAACAAAGAGCAGAAAAACTCATTTCACCACAAAGTTGCCTTAAATCGATCCTACGGGGTTCAAATAATAAAGCTAAAATTACTAGGAAGACAGTATTTTCTGATAATATATGATCAGTGATGATCAAGGATTGGAATCACTTTTTGTTTTAATCATTTTTGCTATTTTATGCACAATAATAACATTTCCAAATGTAGCTTTTATCCAGAGTGACTAACAATTTAATCATTTTCTAGATATAGGCAAATGTTGAATTAGGAGTCTTGTCTAATGACTTTTGCCTGGGTTTTGGGATTGAGCCCAGGTCGGAGGGCAGTGGTGTTATCCACTACACCACCAAAGGCCTATATCATGCAAAACCAACAAGCATATTTATACATATCTAGCCGTTTTTTAAATGAGGCAGGCAATCAGACCAGAGATAATTCACATATATGAATCTTAAAGGCACAGCCCATTTTTGGACCGTTTTCGGTCCATAAAACCACCTGAACATCGTAAGGGGACCTTGAGGGAAAAAAGAAATATAGAACAAATGTGACATATGGACTTTTTAAACAATGTAGATTTAAAGGATTTGGTCATACACTGCAGGACAAATCGGATTAGTTTCTTAAATCTGTTTTTTGGGCTTCAGATTTTAGGGTACCAAGTGACCATATCTGATTTGTATGGTCAAACTGGAGTCGCATTTGCTTGCATATCCACTTTGGTTGCCATAGAAACAATGAACACCAAATCTATGCTTGTGGAACTAGGTGTACTATCAATATACTACAGGCAGGGAAGGAAAAAAAAGGGAAACCCCATAAAATATATTTACAGCAAGTGCACAAGTGGCATAAACTCTGGTTTTGGAATATTGTCAAATAAGTGATGCTACAGAAGAACAATGTTTGGTTCTCTAAAGAACCTTTTAATGGAGGTTCTTTATCAAAAGAGCCTTCACATAATATTAATATTAAATTAAAGCTCTTTGAAGGTATGAAGATCAGCTTAGCCAGAAGTTGATGGAAGGCCTTTGACCCCATTTCTCCTAAATGGCGATCTAGGAAAACGAATAGAAGATGACTCATCGGACCACTTCATTTTTCCACAGCTTATTGTTGGAGGTTTATCCTCAGTGAAGTAGGTTGTGTATCTTGGTCCAGTTTCCGATCAGCAGCTCTGCCTTACCTTCCAGCTTTCTGAGTCATTGTCAGAACTGAGTCATGGGTTATTTTTGAGCTCATATCTTTGCGATGTTCGCAAAGGATTGTATTTAAGTCTTCTCACCTTCTGTTAACAACCACATTGGCATATTGTGTCTTGATTTTCGAGACTGTTCAGTTTGTCACATTAAATTAACCTGCGCTCCCTGTGAATGATGCACCTGCAGCTCGGGTACAGACTCTTTGACCTCTTTAGAGCTCGGCTGGTGGCCTATTGGAGCTCTGAAATCTTGCAAAGTGCTGATTGTCAGAACTCTTTTATAGCTCATACATGCTGCTAATTGGATTCCAGTCTAATATCGTGCACCTGTTTATCTGCCTTTTTAATTATAATTCAGCTACTTAAAAGTTTTTCATGCATTTGACTTTATCCACCACATCCATACTCTATATACACACTCTGGCCACTTTATTAGGTACACTTCGTTTATCTGACCATACAGACACGCTGCCTCATTTGTTAGGTCAGGAACTCCAAAGACCACCAGTGAGCGTAGATCACACCACCAGCATGGCTGGAGTTTTTAAACACCTCTCTAGTCTCAGAACCAAAAATATCAAGGCAGCAGTGTCCTGTGGCCAGAAACTGACCACTAATGATAGACTGGATAATAACTAACATAATCTGTGCCTGAAATGACTTGTAATCTCTACCTGCACATCTTCAAGATGGACCTGCAAGTTAGATGTGTCTTATAGAGTGGACAGTAAGTGGACAGTGTTGGACAAGGTGTCTGACACATTCATATGTACACTAACATACCACTAATAATGGGTGTTCTGCTGTACTGAGAATAACACCCAGACATCCGGTCTTGTGGGGGCATAACTACCAAGGGGGCATGGGGAGCAAACGCACTGGAGCTTATAGTGCACAACTGGACACCCCTGACTCAACACACCCTACCACACACTACACACCTCACACTACACACACAGCCCTGCCATCTGTTTATCTCCTCCGTATTTAAGATACATCTCATCCAATGTTTTCAAATGAACCCTTCACAGCCAGAAACATGATACATTATTTATAACTCTAAAATCCTAAAAGATCAAAAATGGTTCAATTCAAATAGCATATTAAAAATGTATTTTTTATATATTTTTAAATACATTATCACTGTCCAAGGAAGTCGCTGTCCAAGGAAACCGCTGTCCAAGGAAACCAATAGATAGGCGGATGGACGGATAGACTGACTGATTGTTCGATAGATGGATAGATAGACTGACTGATAGATGGATAGATGGATAGATATTGGACACTGTATGTTGGGCTCTCAGGATCCTAGATATTCTTCATATTTGGCCAGTGACATGTTAGACAATAGCATGTTTTTATTATTAATAATAATGATTTATGTTATTATTATTGGTAATAGCTCTAATTTACATAGTGCCCTCCTCAAACATAAGAGTTGTTTAAAACAATAACATTGTAGATAATCAGCAGTGTTGCAGTGGTCACACCTGCAAGAAGCTCCTGGGTTTGATTCCTCATTACAGCAGCCAAGGGTCCCTTTTGTGTGCAGTTTGCATGTTCTGTTTCTGCTGCAGGAGTTCTGGATTCCTCCCACTGTCCAAAGACATGAATGTGGACTGGAGATGCTACATTGCCCCTATATGTGCACCCCCCACCACATCACTCAGACTAAGCGGCTCATGAAAAACTCAAAACATGACAGCTTGTTTCAGTCAGTTCGTATTTATGTTGTTGTTAATCTGACACAGTTGTCCTTCAGTTCAATAGACCTTCAGACCCTGGTTGTAACCAGGTGAATACCTGACTGGTAATCCTGATTGGATCATTTTCCCCTGTGAATTCAAGATCGTAACACTTTTGCGTCTTAATGAAACGTGAGAGTATTATTGCAATGTCAAATTTATCCACAACAAGCATGATGATTAAATTAAATAAAAATTAACTAACAATTAGGTCTTCTCTCAAGGCCTAGAAGGCCCTGAGGACCTCCCACAGGAGAGTCTATGCAGAATATAAAGTACGGAACACGTTTTAACTGCCCTTAATACTGCAATACAATGAAACATGACTTTCAAGCGCCTTCTTTCTCATTAATTCTTGCCTGTCAATTTCCAACCCTCATATGGTTCAAATGAGTCTAAACAACAGATTGTCTTATTTGTCTCTTGAATGACATCTCCTCTCCTCGTGTTTATGAAAGCCTCCAGGCACCAGATTGGTGATGGTGATCGTGGGTGTAATGTGTTCTGCAGTGCAGTAGGTGTGCTGGTAAAACGCACCTCACTTTTAGATTATCTACCAAATCAGAATCAGAAAACTTTTTTGATCCCCGAGCAAATTGCTCATGTTACGGCTGCACAGAGACACAGACACACAGAGACAAGAACTATATAATAAATAAAGGTCAAAATAAATAAAAGTCTAATTTAAATTCTCCAGAATAAGCTCAGTAAATATTTAGTACTAAATACACTTTGCGACACATACCAGCTGCTGTGGTCAGTAAGGGAGGTGAATATAAATATCTTAGATGGTGGTGGTGGTGGTGACCTAATGGGTAGGATACTTGCTTCTGGACCAAGAGCTCATGGGTTCGACTCCTACCTTCAACATACCATGACCGGGTTCCTGAGCAAGACTCTTAACCCTAAGTGCTGCCCCCTGCAGTTAGGAATGGAAGTTGCTTTGGATAAAAGTGTCTGCTAAATTCTGTAAAATGTAAAATAATGTGGTTCTCCATTATTGTATGTAACAGTGATATTGGACATGATAAGATCATTGCACACAATTAACAACTGTACATAATAATATAAATACTGCATATAATGATGATTCAACTCACAATAAGTAACTGCACATCTGAGTAGCAGGGGGAGGAGTTATAGAGTTTGAAGGTGGATGTGTGATGGGGAGGAATTATAGATTCTGATAGATGGGTGTGTGGCAGGGGGAGGAGTAATAGTGTCTGATGGGTGTGTGGCAGGGGGAGGAGTTATAGATTCTGATGGATGGGTGTATGATAGGGGGAGGAGTTATAGAGTCTAATGGGAGTGTGGCAGTGGGAGGAGTTATAGAGTCTAATGGGTGGGTTTGTGGTAGGAAGGAGTTATAAAGTCTGATGGATGGGTGTGTGGCAGGGGACGGAGTTATAGAGTCTGATGGTGTGTGTGTGAGGGGGAGGAGTTATAAAGTCTGATGGATGGGTGTGTGGCAGGGGGAGGAGTTATAGAGTCTGATGGATGGGTGGGTGTGTGGTAGGGGGAGGAGTTGTAGAGTCTGATGGGTAAGTGTGTGACAGGGGGAGGAGTTGTAGAGTCTGATGGATGGATGGCAGGGGGTGGACTAACAGAGTCTAATGGCAGTGGGGAGGAAGGATTTTCTGTGACTTTATGCTGGTGAGGCTGTGGGTAAAGGTACTTCAGTTCAGCCACTGCCGAGTGCGTGATCAGCGTTGTCAAAGATGGACTGAAGTCTAGACAATGTTCTCCTTTTGGTTTCCAAGTTGTGGAGTTCCTCACCCACTGAGCCCATATCTGCCCCGAGGGAAAGGCCTCTGAGACACCAGTCTATCTTGGCACCAGGTCAAACTGGCGTATGTTTTCCGGGTTTCCCTGCATTCCAGCACGGAGCGCTGCAGTATGGCGCCGATCACGGGGTGACGTGTGACCTCCAGGTAGCGTCCCCTGGATAGGGTGGGCACATTAATGACCATCTGCTTGCCGAGACCCAGTCAACGCCTCTTTAATGAAGACGAATGGGAGGAGGGCCAGACCAGGAGGCAACCAGCAGGGGGCTAATGACACACCTTCAGCTGCTAACCTGATGCCCTGCTGTGACTGATGTGTAGTCACACTCCATGCACCAAGCTCCTCAACCTCTCCAAACTTGGGAAGTAGCCCGTGAAAGTAGCCCTGCTTTGAGTGCCCCTTTCTCACTGTCGATGGACGGCGCCACCACAGCTGTCAGACTCACGTGTGTGACCGATACTGATAAAGTTGATATGATGGTATATTCTAGTTAACATTCATTATTTGTCTATAATAAATGTTGTCCTCTTTTATGTTGTCAGCTTAATACACTGCTGTCTGTGTGCTAGAGAGCAATGAGGGGTACAGGGGTGGAGTGACAGCAACCTGCTGTAACAACACTTCACATCTCTTCAGAAAATGAAAAAAAATGGACAGCACAGCTGCAGCTTTCTAGACAATACGAAATCATGTATGATTAAAATATTCCATCCACCTAAAACAACAGAAAATTCAGTTTATGGTTACTAAAAATGGATTTAAAAGATCATTTACTTTTAAAAAGCATCCACAACTTTGAAATTCCAAAACCAGGAGAAAATTGGTTCCAGTGAAATGGTTTTGACTTCCTACTAACCACAACTACCAAGTGTTATTTACAAGCAGTTACCTTTTAAGCTCTTTCCAGGATCTACACTACCAGTCAAAAGTTTTGGCCCACACTGAGATTTTTTCCATTTACATGATACTCACTCAATACTTACTAAAAATACACTCAATTCTCTTTGCTAACAAATACGTTTACAGTATGTTCACCATCTGAGTCCTTTATTAGCCAGAACATATTTATCAAAAATACACCTAATATAATTCAAACAATGTGGATCACCAGACAGCTGTTAGATATTTGATGAGCCATTAAGTGCTGAAACGAGTGCATTTAAAGTTCTAGAATTTGACTTTGCATCACCACACAACCAGTTAATTGGAGTCAGACCTGCACTGTTACAGATTCTTTCATCTTATTAAGGAAACTTGTTTTATTTGACATATTTTCATTAAAAGTTGTTCATTCAACAACTTTCCAAAGATTAAAAGGTATGAAAATCCAAAAAATAAGTGGCTATGCGGTAAAAAAAAAAAAAAAAAAGTGTGGTGTGCAAAAATTTGGACTGGTAGTATATATTCAAGTAAATAATTCATCATAAAGTGACAAGGAAAAATGAGGTCAGAAACAGGCGTGAGGTCATGCACAGTAAATTCAGGACATCTATCAACAGCAAGTGAACAAAGCAAATACAAGTTTGCCAGACTGTAGATTATCATGGTTTTTATATCCGTCTGAAGTCCCACAGTCAACCAATCCAGAGCAAGAGGCAGGAGAAGGGGCGTATGTGAAATGCAATCATCCAGTCGTCTAAGGGCATGTGCAGTGGTTTGAGTCTGAAAGATGAGGAGATAAAAGATACCCATCCAACTACTGAGAGACACCAAAAATGAAACAAAACACAAACACAATCAAGGATGTTCTTTTTTGGTGTCATTCACTTAGAACACAGAAGGACACTATATGTGTGTGTGTGTATATATATA
>JBBJLS010000036.1:14051159-14066725 GCA_037577275.1 Bryconaethiops microstoma | reverse complement strand
CACCTTCACACACACCATCGTACATCTACACACCTTCATACACACCATCATACATCTACACACCTTCACACACACCACCATACACCTACACACCTTCACACACCATTGTACATCTACACACCTTCACACTCACCATCATACATCTATACACCCTCACACACACCATTGTACATCTACACACCTCCACACACCATTGTACATCTATACACCTTCACACACCATTGTGCATCTACACACCATCACATGCACCATCGTACATCTACACACCTTCTCACACACCATCGTACATCTACACACCTTCACACACCATCATACATCTACACATCTTCATACACACCATCATACATCGACACATCTTCTCACACAGTTTATTCAATTCATGTCGCACAGTGTGATTCGTTATGATCTTAGAAGAATGCTGAAATAGCACAGTCAAAGTGTCAAACCATGCGTGTTCTGGTCATATAAGTATGGAAATAGTTTGAAATGTTTATGTGGGGACCAGCACTTACATTTGTGGTCTTGTTTCTGTTGTAGGTCTGTGTTGTCCAGAGAGTCCCTGGCCTCAACCACCCTCAGCCTTGCCGAAAGCCAGTCGATACGCAGCAGCAAGCTGGACTGGCCTTATGGATACCGCGTGCTGCCACCACTGGGGGAGCAGGACAGCTGTGGTCAGATGGCCCAAGTGCCAGAGCATCTGAACCTTCCTCCAGGCACGGCCATGTCTGGAGCTACCAGTATCTCCAACCCAAATTCCCTCCCAGCTTATCTGTTCAAAGAAGATGCCATCAGTCCCCACCATTCTGGACGCTGCAAGAAAAGAGCCCTTTCAGTCTCGCCTCTGTCCGATGGTATCGGCATTGACCTGAACTCCATTATTCGGACCTCACCCACCTCCTTGGTGGCCTACATCATTGGTTCCCAAAGTTCTCCTGCCTCCCAGCCAACCCCCTCACCCTTGCAGCCTGACGTTTGTGGGCATCTTCTTGGAATCCGAGGAAGCTGCATCCCTAATGCCAATCTTAGTCCAAACATCAGTTCTTCACTAGGTCATGACTTAACCAGTAACCACCAGCCAGCAAAAGTCAGTGTCTACATGCAGAGACTTGAAGAAAGGGTGGCACACAACAGCCAAAGAGGAGGAACTAATCTAGTAGTGGAACATCAGCTTTTACCTGGACAAGAGATTAGCATCATCGCCACAGCGGAAAATGTTCCTTACGACAGTCTGCCAAACCTTACACGGCCTCACTTTGAAATGGCAGCTGAAATCAAGACTCCTAGCCCTCCGACGGGTCCTCCTCCACCCTATCACTCCCATCATATACACCGACCGCCAGGTGGTCATCTGGGTCATGGGCAGGACTTTCTAGATCTGCACTCTGTGACTCGTATGGACAATTCCAGCATTCTGGGACAGTCTTTACCTCTGTGCCCCATGGTGGAGGAGGAAGAGGGGGAGCTTGATGATTTTAACGGGGTACACTGTTGCCGCTGGTTGGACTGTAGCGCTACATACAGCCACAAAGAGGAACTGGTCAAGCACATTGAGAAGCTGCATGTGGACCAGCGCAAAGGAGAGGACTTTACCTGCTTCTGGGAGGGGTGTCCAAGGAGACACAAACCTTTCAATGCTCGTTACAAACTCCTAATCCACATGAGGGTGCACTCTGGGGAGAAACCAAATAAATGCACGGTATGCAGAGTACTTCCTGCTATTAGAAATGTACACCTACAATCATGCAAAGGTGGGCAGAGTAGCCTGAACCTTTACTAAAAACTAAATAATGATCTGTAGCCATAAACAACTTCAGGTTCAAAAGCTTCTTCAGTAATGAGCTACTCTAGAACTGTAGTGGAACATCCACCCTCTCTCAGCGTGGGAACTGAAGACATCTGCTAGGAGCTATTTTTCTATTTTTTAGATCCTAAATGAGTTTATAGATATACTAAATGTATATTTATTTCTGTGAGGGAAGGTATGAAACTACATCATAAATGGTTCTTTAAGGGTTCTTTAGTCAAAGCAATGGTTCTACACAGAACCAGAAATATTCAAAGAACCATATGAATGCATAAATTAGTAACCAGTTCATTTTTGTGATGGAAAACCGTGAAAAATCGTTAATGATTCTTTAAGGCAGCATTTTAAAAACAAGGGTTCTACTGTTGTTACAAGTCAAAGAACCCTTTACTTGGAGCAGTCCCAGAAAAGAACCCTTCTCTTCCCTAAAGAACCATGCTCGATAAAGAGATTTTTGAGCATGCGGAACCTTTTAAAAGTTCATGGACCCTGCAAACTTCTAAAATGTTCATCAAATCATCTTATCTCATTTGCAAAAGCAATTAATTGAAAGGTTCCTTGAAGAAATAAAGGTGCGTCTATATTACACCTTTATTTTTAAAGATGATTTAAGCTCATGTACCATTTATGGTACCACTAAGCAGGTACAGCTTAGTCTCTAGGGTGGCACTAAAGAGTGGACAAAGCCCGTTTCCATCTATAGATCCTAAATATGTCTCTTACATGTATCTAAAACAGTCTAAACCAAACTAATACACTTTGAATGTGCTTTAAATGCAGCCAATGAATCTCAACTGTTTTTTGGCAGATTCTCCAAAAAATGGGAAGTCAGTTTAAAGTCCATTGTGTTCTTTGATATGTTTTTGTGCTGATTTGAGGCAGGATGGTGCTTCAGCTGTGAAGGTATTTTGCTCTAGAAGGGCTGGCCGTCAGCTAATTAGTTAAAGTCTCTGATGACTGACAAGCAAGGTTTATGCAATTATGCCGTTATTAAAGTTGCACAAAGGGCCTACACTTAACCGCTGGCAAAGAAACGGCCTGCTTCCTGCCACCCGACTTTTCTGAGCTGGACAGGCTGTCAGCAGGCAGGAGACTGCCAGCGGGCGTGGCGCAGTCTGAGACACGACTGCTAGAGACAGGCCCGAAGACTGAGTTATAACTATTCTGAGTTATTTCTGTGAACGGAGCTGCACCTTTCCTATGAGACAGTGGACCCGAGGGTCTGGAGGGAGGAAACTGACCTTGCGCCTTAATCCCTGCTGTGATGGTACACAGGTTCGGGTTCAGCTAAAAGGGGCGATCTCCGGCCATTCCTGGTCTCATCTGATCTTGGCAATCATTAATGGTGCACATACCTGTGGTCGACCTTTCACTCCAAACACTTACTCATTACTTAAAACTGTTCCTGTTGCCATGGTACCTGGAACAGTTGGATGGTTTTGTCGAGCACGTAATCATAGACCAGAGAGAGAAGAAAAATGTTCCCGAGCTGAATAATCTCCTTATGCTGCTGCAGTTTATGGTGCTGTACCTTGTCACTCCAGATATATTTTAGTCTCTCAAGGTACAAACAGTCTGAAGGTAACGACATGGTTATTAAGGTCCAATTATGTAGCTTAAACAAGTTTTACTGGTTAATTACATTCCTGTTCCCAGGAATACCTGTACCTTTTTGGGTGAACACGGTCCAATTATGTTGCCTAAATGAAGGTACTAGAGATCATTCTGAGCCACTTCTCATTTCTTTATATTTTGCCTTGTTGGTGCAAAATCACCTTGTTGGTGCAAAAATACTATTTAATGCCTGTCAAAACTTGTTATCTTTAGAATATTGAGAATACCAAATGAAAGAAATAGAAACAAATGTTTTATTGTGACAGGCTGCAAAGTGCCTAAATATACAAGGAGCCAAGATAAAGGTGTTCGAACCACTCAGCGTTCAGCACCACCAGTATACTGATCACTGCCTGATCATCTGGAATCATCCGCTCCTGTTTCTTCACTGGTTCAGGATTTCAGTTAGATGACTTTGTTAAGCTTGAATGATTTATACATATGTCATTGTGTGTCTTAACAAACAAAATATGTCATGACTACATTAAAAATACAGGAAAGTCTGACTCTTTGGAAGTAAAATATGAAGGAATGAGGAGTGATTCAAGACTTTTGCACAGTACTGTACCCTTGGGGGTCAACTCCTCGGTGATAGTGAACGTACCCTGGAAGGTACAGTGTAGAAACACTTGCCAAATCTTTAAACTAAGGACAATTTGAAGACTGGCAGACAGACTAGCCATACTGGAATGGTCAAATAGAGCTATGATCATAATTAAATAGATCCTGTTTCGCTTCACAATTGCAGGAAGTTAGCAACTCGTGCCCAGACCTGTTCTGAGCTTTAGACAATGGCTTAACCACCTATGTATACAAATTCTGAACCACTATACATTTTACATATTCTCCAAACTTCTAAAATATTGTTTACATTGGCATATCTCATTTGTAAAAGTGGTTCATTCTTTAGGGCAGTAAAATATGTCTTTGTGCAAATTTCTAGCTCCATTGTGTAGAAGTCCTGGCACCTTTATTTTGCACCTCTAGTAAGGTACAGTTTAGTACCATTTTAAACTTAGACCTTCACAGCAGAAATATGAATAATCATATTTCTTCCTGGTAGCAGCCATCAAGTGTGCTGCATAAGACAATAGTCTGCAGCGCAGGAATGACGACCCTCTCCCTTTCTTCTTCTTTTTTTTAATCAGAAGAGCAGGTATTCGAGTTGAGGGTTACCATGGAAGCCAGGAGAAAACTTTGGGCTGGCCACCAGAAATAGCAGCTACAAAAGCTGCTATCAGGAGGTTTGGCAAGGATCTTTATAGATGGCTTTTAAGTTGTTTGTCTGATCCAGCAGTTTGATCCAGCTTTTATTCTCCTTCAGCGAACTGGTCAGTGTTTCATTGCCCCTCACAGGTGGCCAACGTGAAGAACCACTTCTGGTTCTTTAAAAAACTTTTAGTAAATTGTTCTTTAAAGAAATAATGTTTGGAAATGAGACATAAGGGTGAAGTCATTTTTTAAAGTCTGATGGAGACCCACATAAGTTTTTACACTCATTTAGGAACTATCATTTCAAGGCTTTTCAGCTTGACTGAAGATTTCGCTTTCAGTTCCTGTCCAGAATGATGAAAAGACTGTTATATTGAAGAGGAATACAATTGACTTGAATACAATTATTGAATCATTGTGAAGCAAAACCCTTCAGAGTGGCTAGACTTGTTCACAGTGGTGCTGAATGGAACCAGAAGTCCTGAGAGTTTAATACCTCTAAAAGCTACTCCACACAAATTAGAGAGATTAAATTGCCATAGACATGCCGCCTAATACCCACTACATTGCTTTTACAGTAGTTTTGAGTCCGTATTTATAAAATCCATTTATGTCGGAGATGCAAAGTCCACAAAGATCATTTATTTCTTTATGTTTACTATTCATTATTAACATTCATATAAACTCTCAGAAGACACTTGTAGGTGCACTGGTTATTGAACAGGCGCTTTTTGTTTTGTCGACATTATGATCCCTAGTTCCACCACTGAAAGAAATCTCAGTCAGTTTGTTTCTTTACAGTGAACCATTTCACATTAAAACACTCTGAATGACTTTCTTTATATCTCAGTGATTGAATTAATCACTATAAGGTATTTTTACATATTTTATTCACTATTTCTAGAAACACTGAAATTCAAACTGAAATGAATGGGAAGTGAATTGATGTACTTTAATTCGATATTTACATTCACTTTTTGTCGTTAGTATTTTGTTTCTATTATGTCACAACACCGTGTCAATGTTCTATAGCCATTTTAAGATTTTCTGTAGCTCTTCATCATTCTGGAGACAGTCTAAATCTAAAACCTCTTGATTCACAGTTTTCTTTACTGATTTGAAGCCAGTGAAGGTGACGAGAGATAGCATATTCAAATATAATTTTACATTTATCTACCGGATTAATTAGATTGGTCTAGATTACTGAACACATTGATTCCAATTTTTTCTGAATGATACTTTAGTTCCTCTGTCATTAGGAGTCTTTAATGCTTGCTCTGCCCACGGTACTGAATAATACGTTGGTCACGTGACCCTCCAGGACTTTTGGCGGCTTTGGACAACCGTAAGGAGGGAAACTGACTGGCATCTAGAAGAGGTTCTTTTGTCTCCGCAGTTCCCTTTGTTCTGCGTGGGCGTGGGTCTTCTGCTAAACAGAACCTCACCTCCTCAGATGACAGTTCTAATTACGATCCAGCTTACGCTGCTTACCTCTGGATGACTGATTTTGATGTTCTACTCAGTTCCACTCCATTATTTCACCTTCCATTTGGGAACATTAACCCTCCACTTTTTACAACACTTGAAAATGTCTAAAACAAAAAAGGGACTGCCATGGCAGTGAAGGCAATGAAGAATAATGTAAAGAAAAGGAAAAAAAAAGCACTTCTTGTTGTTGATGTGCCGGAGGTGCCAGGGCTTTGCGTAAGAACGGGACAGACAAAGGGGGGAGGAGAGGGAGCGATGTTCGCAGCCTGACTGCTGGCACGGGACGGGCCTGCCATTATGTGGTGGGGGCATGGCGGGCTGCCATGGCCTGTCAGGGGCTGGCTGCAGCTTTTGAGGGGCGCAAAGGAGCCTCAACGCTGTCTTTTTTAGGCCCCTTCGGCCTCTTGGCGAGCCAGCAGGATCCAGGAGCTTTATTAAATAAATCTGAAAGGCCAATCCAAGCGCACTCCTGTCTGATGTTGCGTCTGTTGTTTTCTCCGCCGCCCCTGAGCTGAATGCTTATTGATTTGGCTCCTTTTTTCCTGCTCTGTGTTCCCTCTTATCCTCGCCGGGCAGCCACGATTGTGTGGGACTAGTTTAGCAGCCTAATGAGTAAACGGTGATTAAAGAAGACAGCGGTTATAATTTCGGCCTCTAATGGCTCTTGTCGTACCCTTAAGAGCCCTTTACAGCAAACACGACAAAGGGTAAAAAAACGCTCAATGCAGGCTTGTTATATGTGTCCTTTTTTGGCATATTTCGCCACTGCAAATCAATAGCTCGCAATTTCCAGACAGACATTAGTAGAAGGTATTTTAACTGGTATTTTTTGGAAAAAAGATATTCCATTTGTATGAAGTGACTGTGAAATAACTTCACTTTCTTCCGGCCCCTTTGATAAGCAAGTGTTTAATTCCAAACCCAGACACTCAGCTCCTCTAACAAACCCCATGTAATTAGAGGCTGATCTAAGGGAAGCCATGGTGGAAGGCATAGAAATTGTTGGAGGACTTGCTGCAAAAAAGGCATCCAAACTGAGAAAACCTCATATACTGCCATTTTATCTAATATTAGCATACGTGGACCAAATAGCCTTGAGAGTTGTTCAGAGAAGCCGAATGGTTGATGGCGTTTCTTTTCTAGGAGCGAACAACATTAATGGACCATATGTTGTTCTTGCGAGTTCAAGCAGACAGTTTAGTGGAATTGCCAGTCAATCATGGAACCCCCAGTGGAGTGCAGGGAAGATGATTATATACCCAGTTAGTAACTGTGGTTTCTTCACCCAAGACCAGCCTAGCAACAAACAGCAATCGCTTCCAATCATAAGGAAGCCAACCCTTGCAGTTGGAAGCACTTACATACCCTTAACCAGCTGAGTACCTCAACAACACAAAGTAGCCTTCGGGAAGGGGGGAATCAGGAAGGTTTGGCAAAGGATCAAAGCGCAAACAGGGAAGTAATGTACGTTTCCAGACCTCAAGGAGAGTTTCCTCTTTGGGACGAGAGCACTGGTGCGAAAAGGAATTCTTGTGTCATCACACCCACCATGTGCTTCAGATAACCATGTGCTTGTTCTGTTACTTACGAAATAAGGCCCGCAAACTTGACGCCTTTCATGTACTTTCAGCCAAGTGGGCCGCAGAAAGGACAAAGACCACAGGACAAACATGCCTTGAGGGTGAGCTCATTGTGAAATAATGCTGATACTGTTTTTTTTTCCTAATGCTTCACTAATGAGGCTCAAAGAGGCCGTGTGGTCAGCGTCACTGTTGAAGGCTGTGTTCTGTGCAGTTATAGAAAAGGACTTTGTTATACCATTAAACATCAATCACAGTGGTGTACATAATCAGAGCCTTTCAGGCCTGCAGGGAGCAGGTAATGGGCTCAGGGAGGGGTGTGGAACTGGAGGAGTCATGGAGAGATGGTTGATTGACTTGAACAGTAGAACACTGACCCCTCCTGGTTGAAGCATGCGGAGATGCCGCCCAGGCCTCGGGTCCAGCCCAAACGGCCATTCTGTTCCGTCAGTGTCAGACGCATATCCAGGCTTGAAATAACAATCTCTCTCTCTCTCTCTCTCGTGTCTTTTTCTTTTACTTTTTCTTCCTCCCCCGGACAGTTTGAGGGCTGTCAGAAGGCGTTCTCGCGCCTGGAGAACCTGAAGATCCACCTGCGGAGCCATACCGGAGAGAAGCCTTACACGTGTCAGCACCCGGGCTGTCAGAAAGCCTTCAGCAACTCCAGCGACCGGGCGAAACACCAGCGCACACACGTTGACACAGTGAGTCTGTACTAGAGCTGCACACTTAATTATCCCTTATGAACAGATGTATAGGGATTTCTTTAGGCTTTCCATGGGAGTCTTAAGGTGAATGCTTACTATTACTGTTATTCACTATAAAGTGTGAAGAAGCATTATAGGTTATTTGAAAGTATTTGTTCACACACACACACACACACATAGATAGGTAGATAGGTAGACAGGCAGACAGGCAGACAGACAGACAGACAGACAGACAGATAGACAGATAGACAGATAGATAGATCGATCAATCGATCTATCAGACAGCCCTAGTTCTTAACTGCTCACCTAACATAATCACTGCAACACACACACACACACACACACACACACACACACACACACACACACACACATACAAAATACTACAAAACAGATGGAGTAGATACGCTCCTGAAAACACCCCCCCGCTACCTGTGTTTCTATCTGTGCAGAAACCATATGCATGTCAGATCCAAGGGTGTCTGAAACGCTACACGGATCCCAGCTCTTTGCGCAAACACGTCAAATCACACTCCACCAAGGAGCAGCAGGCCAGGAAGAAGGTGAGTCACTTACCTGACACCTCAGTTCTGCATATGTTTCAAGCCAAGCCAAGTCAAGTAGGTGTTTATTGCCATTTCAACCATCTACACTGAACACAGTGAAACCAAATCATGTTCCTCCAGGACACACCTGTTTATATATTTCTATATAAATAGGTGTGAAAAGGTAAAAATTTATCCTGAAAGGTATAAAACAGTCTATAAGGCCCAGTTGTGTACACCAAATGAGCATTATAGCATCATAGTGCATTATAGTCATTTACCAGTCCCTGTTTGTATAGAAAAATAGTCAATGCAAAAAATTATAACAGAATATGACACAATTATTCAAATGATCTAAAAGTAAGTACCATCTACAGCGAACATAGTGGAACCAAATCATGTTCCTCCAGGATGATGGACAATCACAAAGAACATAAATTAATGAAGTTTACTGTAAGGTGCTGGACAAGCATTATAGTCAATACAACAGGAATATCATAAAATTATTACAGATTATTATACAGGACTATAGACTGACAAGGGACAGTAGACAGTGGACAATCAGACAGGGACATGGTATTAACAGTGTAAATGTACCTTGAAGGGAACCAAAGGTCCATATTAGGCATATTTCTACATTTTTATACCTGTTTTGTATGGAAAAATAAAATTAGTGCAACTGAAGAATTTTACACAATAGGTAGTAGCCTAGTGGGTAAAACACTCGCCTGTGAACCTGATGACCACAAAGTCGCAGATTCAAACCTCACTTTCTACCATTGTGTCTTTGAGCAAGCCAAATGCCCTCTTTGTGAATATGGCACTATATGTTTTCTATCTAAAGGTACTAATAATGTTCCCTTGAGAGGTCCACCAAAAACCCTGAGGGTAGAAACTCAGACAGTTTAACACCATTTTTCTATGTGTTTCTTAATGAACTACTACTCTTTTTCAGTCATGATCATCATTTCTGCCATCAAACAGGTCATTTTTAAAAAATAATATTCATGACAGTAAACCATAACCAGCTTATTAATGATATTCTTATGTAGATGTGCAACTGAGATGTGATCTATGTAAATATGCATACATTTGTTATTAAAAAACCTAGCCTGATGTAAAATGATGTTAGAATTAAAATTCCATCATAAAGACACTCAGTAAAACACTGCATTTATGTTTAATGTTATTAAATCATAATTAGTCAAATCCAAGCATATAATACAGACATACAGTGTAGAGCACTGTGTATAGTGTAGATATATACTATTCGTGTATATCATTTAGGGAGTAATTCTGCATCCTTGATGCCCCGCAATAAACTCATTAATCATAGCCAGTATCAATTTTAATGTGTCAGTTCATTTTGACATATGCCATTCTGTGCTTATGATACATAACACTCAGCTTATTACAAGGCTGTTGTTGATAAAGCCAGTAAATTTAAAACTTGTGTAGGCGTTGGACTCATTATGACAGAAAGAACACAAATCATATCACCATAGATATGGTTATTTACAGTGACTGGAAATAGCCAGAAAATATGTGTAGCATATGGTTTATGTATAATGGACTCAAAAAGGGCAGTAATGGACTCAAAATTCCAACACCAGCGCTACACAGGGTGAATGTATGTGTATATATAGCACTATATATATTATACAAAAATTGGTGGCATATGAGTATAGGTCACCTCACTCATGGTGTCCTTTGTGGTGTCCTTTGTCTACTTAAATATGCATAAAGTTGCATATTTAAAAAATCTAGTCTTTGACTGGTGTTCAAACTGAATTTTCATTGTGAAGACTCTCTCAAAAAATAATTTTGCAAAACACATGATTGACTCTGTGCACTGTTTTTCAAGTCGTTTTTAGACCAAATCTAGCATAAATCCAGATATGAACAATGAATTGAAATAAGGCTGGCATTTCTGCCTGTAATGTAATTATGAAGCTTAATAAACCATTAATTAATTGGCAATGGTTAGATATACTGTGGGAGATAACGAGTTCAATACAGTTGGCTTTGCTCTTTCTGGGTGGGCAGGGTGGTTCTCCCTCTCCCCCAGTCAGCACAATGCTAGCAGTTAGCTGACCCATCGGAACTGGCAGTGAACACTTTCCTCCAAGTGTGTTGAGTTGACATGACATGGAGGAAGCTAGTCTTCACCCTCAAAGTGTTGGTGGTATTATGTAAGATTTTTAGGGGTTCCTACCAAGTGGGGGGTATTAACATAAATAAATTGGACAGAAAAATCTGGACAAAAAAAACGACAAACAAATAAATATAAAATTGGTTATCTGAATGTTTAAAAGGTTATCTGAATGTTTAGCCTCTTATCAGTTACAAAATGTTCATATTTTCACACACATACACATACACATAGATAGGTAGGTGGGTGGGTAGGTTGGTAGGTAGGTAGGTGGGTAGGTTGGGAGGTGGGTGGGTGGGTAGGTGGGTGGGTGGGTAGGTAGGTAGGTAGGTTGGTAGGTGGGTGGGTAGGTAGGTAGGTTAGGTAGGTAGGTAGGTAGGTAGGTAGGTAAATAGACAGACTGATTTGATTGAAATCCATCAAGCAAACCTTTGTGCATAATTTGAAACTGATGTACTTACAGTTCACTGCTGTTTTGTGTTTAACAGTTAAGAGCCAGCACAGAGCACTACCAGGACGGTCTGTCGGAGTGTTTAACTATACAGCCTCTGCAGCACAGCCTGTCGCCTCTGGATGTGGTCGATAATAAATTCTGCCAGTCTTCTGGTTTAGCATCTGACGTATATACAGGTACTCAGCCCTTACCTGCATGTAAATAAGACTCTTTAAACAAATTACCCATATAAAGATGGTCTGGGTTGAAAATACAGTATATTTAATTCCGATTTTTAAATACTTTGAGAACATATTCCAGTATTTCCCAGTATTTTATGTCTGTTATGTCTGTAGGTGTGTTCTCCCTTGACCAGTCCAGCCAAGTGACCAGTTTACACAGTTCCCTACAGCTTCCAGTGGTCTGCCATGTTCATCCCTCACCCAGCAGCTCCCACCATGCACTGCCTCCCCTACCAGCTAACAGCAGGTACCCACTTTTACAGGCTTTTATAACAGAAACCAGCTTCCTAAAGGGACAGCTCAACCAAATAAACAATTAGCCACATTAGCATTGTCGGGGAGACCTAAAGGTGTGAATGCACAACACTGAAGAAATATAATATCACCGCGCTTGATTTTCACTGAAAATAATACGTGTCATGATATTTCACTTTTCTGAGGTTTGGGATCAAGTTGAGATGGACAAAGTTGGCCCTGTTGCCAAGAGATTCTCTGGTCATGCTACTGCCATCTGCGGCCAATGTCCAAGACAGCACAGCATAGCCAGCCCTCCGTCTCCCCCAAAACTGTCAACCTTTTCCTAAAACATTTTGTCATAGTAGATTATCTTCCTAAAGCCACCTGTTAGAACTGGCAGTCAGTGGTCTCCCCCAAGCATGTTGAGTCATCTTGCGATGTTCATAAGGTTAGAAATAGTGCATAGTGCATCACTCTCCTAGCATATTAGCATCATATGATGGGGAGACCTGGCTGGTAGCAATTGGCCATGATTACATTTTGGGGGAAAACAGGTTTAAAAATAACGGAAACCTTATAAAACCTAAAAATTCCTAGAGTTGGTATTAGGGCTGTATGATTTATCATCTGTTAATCATTATTGCGATATTGGCCTCTGCAATACTGATAAAGATTTCATAACTCATTGTAATTCATCCTTACGTTAACATTTTCCAACCATAGACTTAAATAGGCTGTTTGTTACCGTGCTGATATATGTAAATTATCTCTTTACTGATTGGCTGCTTTGTATTACAGCTCATTCAAAAGACAGCATGGAGCTGAAACACTCCTTAGAACTTCAGCATGAAGGGGCAGCAAATATTTACACACTTTAAGACTTTTATTTACGGAAAAGTGATTATATGGGCCTATTAATAGATTGAAAGACATCTTATGCAATAGGTTGCAGCATAATGGCAATACTAATATTATGTCCATATTGTGTAGCTCTAGTTGATAGTATTGTGTGACTGGGAGAGTCGTAGTTAGTCCTTGTGGAATTGGTCTTGACTAAACTTGTGAGAAATGGAAAAATAATCAAATAAAAATGTAATATTCCAGCTGTACCACAAATTCATTGTCAATGTCAACCCAAACGGCTTGTAAAATGGACATGAATTCCGCAGAATTCACTCACTTATTCGCTTACTTGTCGTTTAATTTCACAGTAACCGTTACAGTAAATGATAATGAGCCTTTTTAATCGAGTATGCTGAGAACCGCGGTTGTCCTATTCCTCTCAGGAGCTCCTGCTGGGCCTAAAATTGGTCGCTGGTTCACAGGAAGCCTGAAAGAGAGTTGAAGAAAAAGTGTAAGAAAAGAAAGACAGCCTCATGCTATGCTCATATACGAGTGGAGAGAAAAGGAGGTACATTTGTAGCCCCTGAAACCCACCTCGGAGTGGACAGAGGAGCGCTAGCTGCCACGTTAAGTTGGCATTGCTTCTATACGATTGTGTCTGTGTCTTTTTGCGAGGGTGATGAATTGGTTCGCATAATTCTTTGCCATTCTCATCAATGCTGTATGCCTCTCAGACCTCCCCCTCCCCACCCGTCCACCCATTACTATGTTTTGGTCTGCACTCAATGCAGCAACGTGCCATGGACTGAAGCGTTATTTAGTTAGCATTCATTTGGAGTTCACCTTGGCAGAGCAGGTTGCTATGACTGATTTAAATGCTCCAGCACTCTTTTTCTGTGTCTCTGATCTGCAACAAATAAGTCCTTCAACATTGGTTGTCATGGCTTTATGGCTGTAAGCTCATAGTTGGAATAATCTGATTAAAATAAAGCGCCATTTTTCCCCCTTAGCAGTGAAAGGCACCAATGGGCCTTTGTGAGCCGGACTCGTCTGCTGTGGCAAAGCAGTTGGGAAGAGGTTTACGGTTTTGCATTGCCAGCGACACTGTCGCACGGCCTGCCCATAGAAACCTATTCCTTCAGTGCTGCACTTCAAAGGGCAGAGGGAACCATTTCTGCACGGCCTGAGCCAGATGCTCATGGCTACGCGCTGCCCGCGATTGTTCCAGGAGCAGCAGTGGGCAGCGCGGGGAGCCACAGGACTCCACAAAGACAATTGCCTAGTAAGAGCAAGTCCTGCTCTGCCTCATTGCTCTTAAGAGTCTGCATTAATTGACGCTATAGCCACCAACCAGAGGGGAAGCTGAAATTCACTAAGTGCTTCAAAGAACCGAAAAAATGCCATGAAAGTCCGAGGCAAGCGGCCTGCTGTAATTACCTCTCTATGTGTTAAATCAATTGTGAAATCCTTGTTGGCTCTTTTCCTCCCCGTGATTTTCTACAAAGTGTAGCCGTTTTGATCCGGTCCCACAGTTTTGATGTAGTCGTTACATCCTTGAAGTCCCTTGGCTCTTTTATGGCTCGCTATTAGATTCTGTGGTGACAAATGAATAATCAGTCAAGGTTGTCTCAAATAAACCAGCTTTTTCAGAGCGAATCATCAAACTTGTGAAGTAATGCATTGGCGTCCAAATGAAAAGTCGCTTTCTGCAAAATTTCATCTCCAGGCAAACCCACCAACCTCCTCCTTCGGTTCCACACCACCACATGGTTGCCGCCCAAAAGACCAGCAGACTGCCCAGATACTCCACAGCGTCCCTCCCTCCTCATCAAGACGGTACGTTCCTACAGTCAGTTTCAGTTTATTTGCTGTATAAACATGGATCTCTTATTGATTAGTAATAGCCTTCAAACAAGAACATTTAAAATTCACACAATAAATTGCATTTATATGTACATATGCATTAACCTGCATTCAAACACAGATTTATACACCCACAGTGTTTTTTTAAGTCTACTGCACTGTCCTTTATAAATAATCCTAATATACCATGAGCCAATGCCCCAGACTCAGATTTAGCCCAAACCTAAACTAAAAGAATTTTCAATGGTAAATCACCATTGTCATTGCAAATTAATTGAAAACTCAGCTTTATTATGTCCTAATATCTCAATGAATTTGTAGACACCTGCTCATCCAGTGTTTTTTTCTGAAATCAAGGGTGTTAATAATTTGTCCCTCTTGATGCAGTACCTGTTCTTCTGAGAATGGCAGACAAGATGAATCAAAATCCGAAAACTTTATTGATCCCGGAGGAAATTGCTTGTTAATGCACGACAGTGGTGGACAGTAACAAAGTACATTTACTTGAGCACTGAACTTAAGTACAGTTTTTGAGTATCTGTACTTCACTTGAGTAGTATTTTTTTTTAAACTCCTGACTTTCACTTCACTACATTTGAAAGACAAATATCGCACTTTTCACTTCACTACATTTCTATCAAGGGTCTCGTTACTCGTTACTTTTAATTCTGAAAGTGGATGTTTTCTGTCACTCTCTCACACGCACTCTCTCTCAAGCATGCTCTCACATGCACTCTCTCACACACACTCTCTCGCACACTCTCACGCGCACACTCTCCTCTATTGACTAAAAAGCACAGCCTCCATAACTCAACACACGCACTGGTGTAGAATACAGACAGGACA
>JBBJLS010000036.1:13964354-14041905 GCA_037577275.1 Bryconaethiops microstoma | reverse complement strand
ATATATATATATATATATATAGGGAGAGAGAGAGAGAGAGAGAGAGAGAGAGAGATTGATCAACTGAATATATCTCTGTAAAGACAATGAAACTACAATATCTAAACCATACTCAGATAATAGGCTGATATTATGGTCTTAATCATGTAAGTTTATTTACATATAGGTTTATTTTTATGTAGGTTTTTCTTGTTTTTATTTAATAATATGTGTTACTTTTAGACAATAAAAGGTCATCATTTTGATGAACTGGTATATGTGTGTGTGTGCGTGTGTATTAATTTAATATCAATCGCTATTACCGATTACATATAAGATTCATAATTATTTCAGTTAATTACGAAAGTATTACATGTATGTGTGTGTGTGTGTGTGTGTGTGTGTGTGTGCATCTATTTATTTTAAAATATTATTTATAAAATTATATATGAGTTCAATAAGTAAACGTTGCATGTATGTATGTATGTTACTATTTTAGATGGATGTAATAAATATTTTATCAAAGTAAATCTTTGGAACTTTTAGCAGTGCTTTGTGCTGGCCCCGCCCCCTGCTCGCAATCTTCCGCCGGGCTCGTGTTCGGGGCTTTAGAAACCGTTGCCCCGCGAGGCAGCGCCATAGTCACGGTAGTCCTGGAGACAGTAACCCACCAACAACAACAACCACCACCACGACAACCACAACCACCACCAGCTCGTCCTCATCATCCTCACCCACCTCATCACCCTCATCCTCATCCAGCACCGCGCAGCCAGGTGAATATTACCCCTCACTCTGTTCCAAACTCTGTTTTTTTCTGTTTCTCTCTGTGTCTCTCTTGGTGCTGTGGGAGACCCGGGCGGGTTTCATTGTGAGTCCTGTGTCTCTGAGAGCTAGCTGCTGTGCTAGCCGACCATCTGGAGATTATTTACTCTGAAAAAAAATCATCTTTCTTTCTGGATTCGTCTCGGATGGACACCGTGCATCCCCGCCTGCTCCCTTTTGTGGGCTGTGTATGTGTTTTTTTCCGCAGTGCCGTGGCATCAGCGTTTACTGCTTAAAAATGCATCAGTAGTGTTAATAAAAGCTCTTTCTAACATTTAAACGAACCGAACCTATTTGCCGTGTGTCTGACCACCGTCGCCAGGTTTCTCCTCCTCGGGTGAGACCATCCTCCGCCGGGGCATCCTCTTTACCTCGAGCCGAGGAGCAGGTGTCTCTCCCCGGCTAGCAGACAGAGGTGGCAGGGCTCCGGAGCTAACTGCTAACCCAGCCTGAGTTAGTTCCTCCTATCCCGGTACACCCGTCCCTGTGTGGTGGGGGTGGCTCCTCTTCGTGATACCCTTATTTGCTTATCTGCTTTATTTGTTGTTGATTTAAAAATACTCGTCTAACGTGGCTAAGCTAACGTTATCAACGCTCCTGCTACTAGCTAATATTAGCAGGACTGTCCCAGTGAGCAGCGGCAGTTAAAAACGTTTCTGTCTGTTTTAAAGGGTCTAAGAATCCGCAGTGAGCTGATTTGACCTCTTGTTTTTACTTACAGCCGGTTTCAGATGTTAACTAGCCTAGAAAGCCTTTTGCCGGTCTATTGTCAGGCTAAGGGCAGCAGAGAGGGCTGCAGGGAGCGAGCCGGCTAGCCGGCCACCCTTCAGGCGAGAACTGCTCTCCGGGCTAGAGCTCTTTGTTTTCGCCTCCAGTGTTTGCACGGCTGGACTTGTGCAGAAAAGCCTTCCGTGCACACTTTACAGCTAAAGATTGATCTTTTTTTTTTTTTTTTTTTACCAAGTGTGGAAAAAAAACGTGGAGTGTTGAGTGCTGATGCACAAGAGTGGCTCGGTCCGAATAGCCAGCCTTATGAGCATTATCTTCCAATGACCAGGCTGCGTCTAGAATGGGTTACCTGTTATTATTATTATGATGATCATTATTATTACTTTTCAAGACTATATAGCCTCATTTCTGTAGACTGATTCCTGTACTTACAGGTGTAACCCAGTGTAGAATGAAGGTGAATGATGTGAATAATGAATGCTCCTATTGTCATCAAGCAGTGACCATCTTTTTCATTTTGGAGGAAAGGTCTGGCTTGTAGATTTATATTAGACTAGACGATGCACAGCTAGACTATAAATGTAGTCTAAACGGAATCTACCAGATTGCTGAGCATTATTTTACACTGGCCAGGCTGCTTCTACTGTGGTTTACCTATTATTGTTATTATTATTGTTATTACTAATTTCCTGACTATACAGCTGGATTTTTTAGACTGATTGCTGTACTTGCAGTAACCCAGTGTATAATTAATGTCGTCTTATCTCCTATTGTCACAGAGCTGTAAAGAGCTCTTTTTCATTTTTGGAGTAAAAGTCTGACTGGTAGTTTTATATTAGACTAACTTAAATCTAGCAGATGGATGACTATTATCTTACACTGGCCAGGCTGCTTATTATTATTATTTTCATTATTAGTACTATGCTGTCTTATATCTTCAGACTGATTTCTCTGCTTAGAGGTGTAACCTAGTGTAGAATGAATGTCTTCATATCTCCTATTGGCAACAAGCTACTGGGAAACTATTGTGATCATCTCTTTCATTTTTGGAGGAAAAGTCTGGTTGGCAGATTTATATTAAAGTGTGTGTGTGTGTGTGTGTGTGTGGCAGCTGTTTCATCAAAAGTGAGTTGCTTTAGGAACCTCAAAGTGCTGAAAGTGCTAATACTGTTGCCTATTATTTCTGGACCAGGTTTGTCCACCTCTCAGCTGCCCCAGAACACCAAGTGCTGTTTCTTCTCTCCTGATGCAATACCTTTACCAGAATAACCCCCCCCCCCACCCCCCACACACACACACTCAGCTGCTTGTGACAAATTTTCCTGTTGAGTAACAAAACTGGATGATGCATAACCATTACATATCTGTGACTGGGACATGCTGCTTGGTGGGACGGGGTAAAATCATCCCTAAAATCGCAACTGCCCGCTAAATTTCTGTGCATGACGTTGGCCGATGGGTCAGTGCTCCGTCTTCCAGTTCACGTGGTTAGTCGCCGTCCCTTTTGAACTTTGTAAACAAAATGCCGGCCGTTTCTTAGAATTGCATCAGAATCCTCAGTGAGACGTGCCGCCGCCGCCTTGGTCCCACTGTTGTCTTCATTAGGAGGGAAACAGCTGTGCACCATGAGCAGGTTGAGAGGACTCGACAGGTGCTCAGTAGGCTTACCTGGAGGCGGTGAACTGGGACACTAATCATTCAGACTTGTGCTTCACGTCTTGAGTGTTTTACTAGATATTCAGGCACAGTGATGGATGGCACCATCAGCCTTTCCATGATTGTTAAGGTCAAGGGGTGTTACGATTATTTAATGAAATTAAAATGAACAGGATAGCAATTACGCTGTCGATTTATTGGCTCGGTGGTTGCAAAAAGTTAATCCCCCCCTCTTTTTTTTTTTTTGGCCTTGTTTGGCCTTATTACTTTGTCAAAATAATCATTAATAACATAATTGATATCAAAAGAAAGGGCCAACTATACCATCGTTGGCAGTGAGTAACAGGGTTATAAAGATTGTTTGTGTGGTTTTTTTTATATATATATATACACACACACACGCGCGCGCACGCGCTATTATTTTTCTCAATTCTCTAATTCAACACTGCACAAGAGATGAGCGCTGTAAAAATATATATGTATTTATTTTAACAGTGCTTGTCTCTTATGTGGTATCGAATTAGAGAATTGAGAAAAACACTAGTTGATTCCTGCAGATGTTCTTTGGTCCTTGGTGGTGTTTTATTCATTTTTTTTTTCCTATTTAAGGCCCAAGTGCTCCAAGTGCTTTGGGGTCATTTTCAGATGCCACATGTCCACAGCAGAGGGCAGGATGTCAGAAACGACTAGTTATCAGATCTCATTACCGCTTACCTAAAGGCAGATGGAGAGCAAAAATAGGACCCTGCCACCTGTTCTTTGTATCCTGTTCCTTTTCCAATCACTTTAAGAGACGCTGGCTGGGTAAATAATTCATATCCATTTTCATTGCTTTCAGGTGAAAGTCGGCCGCTTGTGTGTTTGTATAGTGAGTTGGATGAAATAAGAACCCCCCGTCCTGAGTGAGACTTTAGTATATGTCTGATTTCTTTGTTTTTCTTTTTTTTCTTTTCTAAATGACCACGGAAGCTTGGGTGGGCAAAACCGCTGTGTTGCGATTGTATTGCTACATATTGTGAAACTGCAGTATGCTAAAAACAGGGCTCTTTTAATGAGAGGGGGCAAGCTTGAGCCTAGATAGTGTTTAACAAAAATGGATCATTTTTGGATAATGCGAATGCCTCAGGTGAGCCAAGCTTCCACAGAAGTGTTTGTGGTTGGTCAAGATGGTCCCAGCACACTGCAGCATTAAGACACTGCATGGAATATTGCTCCTTCCACAAATGTGGTCAGTGAAGATGTAGTGCAGTACTGGCCGCTTTGCCTTTAACAGGTGTATCTGATAGGAGCAGAGCTCTTTGACATTAGAGCTGATTTAACCCTCAAGGCTATGGGCCTAATTATGTAACAGCGTTTAGGCCCACTTTCCCCAGCTGTCTGTGGCGTAGTGTCAGAAAAGAAGGCCGCTGATGGACTCTTTCAGTGGAGTTTGGTCGGGGGGCGGGTGCGGTGTGTGGGGTGTGCTGTCCTCTGTTTGGCCCTTTGTTGCCGTTCGGCATTTGAGGCTCCAGTTGCTCTGTAGAGTGCAGGCCTTAAGTGGGCCACAGGGGAGCTCATGAATGCAGGGAAGGTGTGGAGGGCCTGGGGGATGCGGGGGTTGGGAGGAGGGGGCAGGGGGGCTGGAGGAGTCAGGCAGGTGCCTGTTTGTGGTAAGTTTTACCTCTCTAGTGAGGTGGGCCACTGGGAGCAGGTGGGCTTTGGTTAGAGCTTTTATTCTGCATGAGAATTTGCAATTATTATCTACAACAAAAACACACTTTGGCCATTTCTGGTTGTAAATGACTGCATATTAGAGTTGCATGTATGTTGCAAGTGTATTTCTACAGGCTAATCAGGCATCACACTGTGGTTCGTTTCCAGTATGCTCAAGCTAAAATGTTCTCTAACATCAATGAGTCTTTGGTTTGCACTGATCTGATTGTGTCTTAATCTTTATTCATAATTCTCAAAACTCGTTCTGCTATTATGAGGAGAGAATGTTCTCATTTTAAGTCTTGGTTCCTCTCCTTGTTTTTCCTAATGCTCTTGGAGTTTCTTCTTCTGAGTGCTGTTTTTTTTTTCCCAGTGTGGCAGAGTGGTTCTTTCTTCATGCTGTTGAGGAGTTTCTCCTTATCACTTTGATCCCTGGTTTGCTTATCAAGGGCTTGGACTGTACAAATAAATGAAATTAAATTGATTTAAAAATACTCAAATTGCTATATGCCTTGCAAAACTCTCAAAAGCATCTGTGATTAGTCAGTAGGGAACAGAAACCCGTTCAGTGATTGGTTGGAGACTTCTCTGCATGTCACCAACTTCTGCTATATCATTATCGGCAAAAACAGTATCTCTAAAATACATTATATGGCCAAATGTGTGGACGCCTATGTGAGCTTGTTTGACATCCCCATTCCAAAACAATGGGCATTATGTGGAGTCTCTTAACCTGTAACATCCTCTGCTCTTCTGGGAATTAGGAGGACTTTGGAGGGGTTTTTTTTATGTGAATTTTGTGCCTGTTCAGTCAAAATGGTATTTATGAGGTCAGACAGTGAAGGCCTGGCTCACAATCGACATTCCAGTTCATTTCAGCTGGGTTGAGATCAGGGCACCATGCTAGCCACTGGAGTTAATCCGCACCAAATTCATCTTTACATACTATTATTTGTGCACAGGGGCACAGTCATATTGGAACCAGTAAGAGCCTTCCCCACATAGTTGGAAGCACATAATTGAGGGGTTGAGCCCAAACCATTTAAAAATAGCACCAGCCTATTATCCCTCCTCCACCAAACTTTATTTTTGGTACTGGTAACCCAGATTCATGTATTAAGCTGATAGATAGTGAAGTGATTAATCAGAGAACACATTTCTGCTTCACCACAGTCTGTTGGCAGCGTGCTTTACACCCATTTAGCTAACCCATGGCCTTGCCTAAAGTAATCTTGAGGCACTTTTCCAGATTTATACAGGAACCATGCTGTACATAAACCGTACTGTAGGGGCACAGCACACTTTGATTTTCCAGTAGTTCTCAGTGTAAGGGTGTTTCTGACGTGTCAGCGGCATAATTCTCTCCCCACAGTTTATGTCTGGTCATCCCAAAACCACGTCCATGGTGTTGAACCAGTGGAAGGTTTTCTGTCAGGGCTGCTTTTTGTTACTGTGGTATTTTATTATTTATAGTTTGAGTTTTCAGATGTTTTCTCAGCATTCTTTAGTCATTTGACAAACATCTAACCCATTTAACTGCTGGTACGCCTTCACATTTCTCACAGTGTTGAAGATAAATTTGTTAGAAAACTCCCTCTGAAATTTATCTTCAGCCCAAAGAGACAGTTGTGCTTGTACTTCCCTGTTTGTATCTCCATTGTTGTTTTTTTGGGTGCCATTAGTGTGCTCGGCCACTGAATCCTATTTCACGCTAATGTTTGTTGTCCAAGCAACTCATTGATAAGCTCTTTCTTGAAGTGGGTGTGTTATTAGAGCAACGGGTGAGTCGAGAGACCACCCATGTATCTCAGAAATGCTTAATGTTGAATTGATCTCATCATTACCAGCATACGAACCTATGACATGTTATTCATTAGATATAATAATCGATGATAATGAGATCAATCTTTCATTGGTCTACCATTTGAGCGGCTGATTTTTGGAACTGATAATGGTCAGATGAAATCAGTCCATTTTATGCACAGAACTCCACGGCCACATGCGAGTAAATGAAGAGAGCCCAGTGCTGTAATAAACACAGCACCCTCTGCCATCTCCCAAAAAACAGTGAGACTAATCAGGTCGTTTGTGTGCTCATTGGAAGTGGCTGTGATTTTCCCTGCACCCTCAGTGCAGCTCACGCTGCTGTGTAATCAGACATTAGGCGAAGGGGGTGGAAAGGTGGGGGGATGCACCTGAACACAACACCACCTGTATCCTCCAGGTAAACGAGGAGCAGGAGGTGAGGAGGAGGCGTTTTGCCGTGTGCACGGCCTCCGGGGAGAGAGAGACTCTCAGCTGTCAGGAGGAACAGGTATAATTAACCAGGAGAGACCGCATGACGGAAACTTAAGCCACAGCTCTGGAAAGGGCTGGTCTCTCTCTCTCTCTCTCTCTCTCGCTCTCGCTCTTATGTTTTGTCTCATTTATTCTTTCATTTTCTCTCTTTCTCTTTCTCAATATTTTTCTTTCATATTTACCCTTCCCCCTGTCTCTCTCTCTGTCTCTCATATTCTCTCTTCCTCTTATTCTTTCTCTCTCTCTCACACTCCCTCATATTTGCTCTTGTGCTCTTTCTCATTCTCTCTTTTGCTTGCTCTCCCTCGGTTTCTCATATTTGCTCTCTAATTCTTTTATTCCCTTTTGCATCATCTCATATTCTCTCTTACATATTCTTACTTTCCATCATTTTCTTTCTCTCTCTCCCTTGCTTTGTCCCTCACCGTCTTCCACTCGTTTTCGCTCTCATTCTATCTCTGTTTTGCACATCATCTCTCACTCTCTCTCGCAATCTCTTGCTTGCTTAAGCCCAGGCTCTCTGCACCTCTCTCACTTTCGATCACTCTCTCTCTGTTTTGCACATTCTCTCTCTCTCTCTCTCTCTCTCTCTCTCTCTCTCTCTCTCTCTCTCTCTCTCTCTCTCTGTGTTGTATTTGCATTGGTGTGGCAGGTGTCCAGGGCAGACTGCAGCCGCTCACGTGTGACGAACGCGAACACTTTTGCCGTGAAGACATGATGCAGCTCGGTGTGGGCTGATCGATGAATCACCGTAAATGGCCGGGATGGATGGATAATTTTGGTTAGATAGCAGCCATTTTGGCAGGAAGGTTGGAAAGGCACAGGCTGAAGTGTGAGACCTGGACAATTAATTATTAACTGCCTTTATTACCGTGGTCACTGTGACACAATCTGCTCGCTGCGTCTCTGCTCAGAACACTGAAGAAACTTACGTCACTTCACGCAGTTTGTACAGGCGGTTAAATCCCAGAGCTGGAATTAAATCACAAAAAACATGACCTCACTATTAGAAACCGGCTGTTAAAAAGATGCTGACCCTGCCAGGCTGGTGTTCGATGGACGTGATGATGTTCTAATCCAAAAAACAACCTGATTCCTGTTGACAAGCATACTGTGTTTATTTATTTATTTATTTTTTTAAACTTCATTTTTTTCTATTTTGTGCAAGACTTGTGTTGGATAAACAGGTTTCCAGCCGCTAAATGTTTATAACATTGGGTCCTTCTTTTATGTAATTTCAGGAGAAGAAAATTGGATGTTAACGTCGATGTTTGTTTCTATATTTAGTCGTCTTTAACCTCTTTATACCCCAAGAGAACACTTTTCCTGACAACTTTTTATATCCCAGTTATAAATAAAAAAAGATCATTAAAGCTAATGATGTTAACTTAAGGCTGCAACAAACACATTCGCAGGGCTAATTGCTAAATCTGTACAAATCTACTATAGAACTACAGCAGCACCATATATTGTCTGTTAATTGTTATTGTGATATCAGGTGACTGCAATATGCAAATGAGCTTCTGCCCAATCAGTGTTTCTGACAGGGTGACCAATCACAGCTTCAGGCGAGTCTCTGGGTGTTCTGATGAATTGAGGTCTTCATGTAATCCAACAGAAGTTAAAAAAAAAAAATTCAATTTTTATCCATCTTGGCCGATATTTAGATATTAAAGACCCTGATTGACTGTGGTGTTTTTAAAAGGCCATTGAAAATGTAATTTGTAATTCATCATAATTCCTACATGACCATTTTCCAACCGTTGTTTGTCCCATAGGATTACACAGTCTGTTTGTTACTGTAAATTTAAAACCGATACTGCTGCACCATTTAAGATAGAACGGAAGATTCCAGTAATGAACATACTAAAATTAGGGTTAAATATGAAACGAACTGAAAGAACTTTACTGAGAAGTATTCATTGAGTATTTGAAGCCTGTTTGGACTGACCCTACTTAAATATAACGAGATACTGTGATGTATATATATGGAAATTATTCTTATCCTTATTATATTTGGAAATAATTTTACAGCCCCTGTTTGCGTTCTCTATGGGTTTCTGGTCACGAGCCTCTTGGCAGATACAAAATTTGACTTTTTTCTTTCTTTCATCTGACCTGAACGTGCTGAAATAAGTCTATAATTTGGGGTTGTTATGGGGGTAGTTGGCGAGTCCCAGCTGGGCCAGGTGTCTCCGTATCAGTCCGTCACAGATGCAGCCATTCTTGAGGCCTCAAGCAAATGCATGCGGAGAGATGAGCATTCTTTCAGCTCGACGCATTCTGTTCTTTCATCCTTTTACCAAATATTTACATTGACTTTGCACGTTTGTTCAATTAGTCAGAAACGAGGCACAGGTAGTGTAGGCTTACATTTGAATATGCAGAAGTTCAATTTTGGATGCAAAGCGTATATTTTATGCTTGTTTTATCATTTCAATAAAAATGCTTTCATGATCTGGCATAATACACAGCACTGGGTTGTTAACATTCTCAGGCAGGATTATTTTCCCTTTGGTTTCCTCTGTATTTCCTACTGCATTACCTATAATTAGAGCGGCACAATATGGACAAAATATCAGTATTGCAACACATTACGATTGCAAAGGCATTGTAGGGTCCTTATAAGATTAGAAAGAACTTTATTTATCCCGAAGGAAATTCTTTTGTCATGAGCATGCTCATTGCAACAAGAAGAATAACGATAAGACAATAAAGAACATAAAAAAAGACTAACAATAGTGCAATAAAATAACTGACAAGTATAATAACAGACAAATAGTGCAAATGGTTTATGAAAAGTGATTCGTGCCATACAAATATGATGAAAGCAATAAAATGAAATGGCAGCAGGTGGTGAGATGAAACTAACATTTAGTAACATTCATACAGTACAGATTAAACAATTGAGTTATATTGCACAAGACCTATTTGTAACTGAATGACTTTTCTGAAATTAAAAAGACTTCAATTCTGTAAGTATTGTTACAAATGGTGAATTTACTCCCCCTGCATACAGTCTGTATATGGAAAATAAGATTAAAAAAAAAAATCTCCTTATTCTGACCACAGCAGTTTGCCCCCTCCCATTCATGCACCAACACCTTTTAATGGTTAAAAATTAGACTTTTGTTGGCTTACATGTAGACCTCGATCTGTCAGATCACACAATAACTCACCTGCAGCTGTGATTGGTCACCCTGTCAGAAACACTGTGACTATTTTCTTCTTTTGTAGGAAGTCTGTGATTTTCCAGGTATATGTCGTGTCACAGTACAGCTTGGGTGATTGATATGATCTTTTCTCTCCTTTGCTCTCGCCTCTCCTTAAGGCGCCATGCAAACTCCAGAGGCAGGCGCTGACTCGACGTCTACGGTGCCCCTCCAGACCAGCGTGCCTGTGCAGCCTGCTGTCACTGCCCAGCAGGTGGCCTCTCAGGTGCCCGTCCAGCAACAGGTGAGCCAGCCTCCAGGACCACAGCTGCCACAGCTGTTCCTACTGGTGCTGATCCATTCATGCTTTGTGTTTAAAGCCAGAAACATACGCCCTGCAGGTACACAAGTGTTTTGAGCAACACAAACACGTTTTGAATGCGGATGTGTTTTAAAACGTGGCATAAACCGCATTCTGAGTATTTCAACAAGAAGTGCTATAGTTACCAGACAAGTTTGGTAACTCGTATAAGCCGCAACATTAAAAACACAGAGAGGTAAAGTAAATCTTGCTTGTTTAAGGTAAACAAGCAATGTTCTGCTGGGAAACATTGGCACAGACCATCAGCCTAAAAACTGTTGCAGACCCAGTACACCCCTTCATGGCTGTGGTATTCCTCAGTGGATGTGCCTTCTTTCAGAAGGATAATGTGCGCTGCCACACTGCAAACACTGTTCAGGAACGGTTTGTGGAACACGATGTTGACTTGCCATCCAAGTTCCCCTGATCTCAAACAGATCAAGCGTCTGTGGAATGCGCTGGACAAACTGGACCAATCCATGGACTTAAGATCTGCTACTCACATCTCGGTCCCAGATAACACATCACTCCTTCAGAGGTCTTGAAAAGCCCGTGCCTCGACGGGTCTGAGCTGTTAATATTAGGCAGATGGTTTTAAAGTTCTGTCTGATTGGTGTATTTGATAATGAATTGCCTCATTCCATTTGAATTGGCATATGCTCCTCAAGTGTCCAGATCTTTAGTAGAGGTGTGAGTGTTCACTGGTCTCACGATTCGATTAAATTTGATTGAATTAGGTTTAAAATCAAAAGAGAAGCGATTCGATTACAAAACTGTTCTTGATGTTTTAACTGTTTAAATGAAAACAGTATAAAATGACCAGCAAACCCTACAAGTAACACACCAAACCAAGTCTCTAAGAGCTCTCCTGTACAGTGGTGTTGTGTTGCTCTGATGGTAAATGATTTTTCTGTGACAAAATCCAAAATCATTTCACATCATAAACATGTTTAAAGGGCTCAACATTCGGACGTGGCGCACTAATAAACAAGAGAATAGAAAAAATTTAAAATGAAACTTCTGGTTTATGTCTAAAAAAAATTTCATATTAGCTTTGTTTTAAGATTGACACAACTTAAGGACTTTGGATATGCAGAGTGCCACTTGAATAAAAGTTTTAAAGTAATTGTTTAAAAAATGTTTTAAAAATCATTGCAGAATCGTTCACTTTCACATCACGATGCATCTTAAAAACTTTTCCACAGCTCTAATGCTTAGTTGTTGTGGTTGTTAGAAAAGCAGTTTACAGACAATCAAAAGTGTCCTCTATTGCCTTCTTGAGTACTAAGTGTACTGAGCACAGAAATAAAAGAAGGCAGTGCAGTTTGTTTCTGGACTTGAAGGAATTACCTGAATGAATCTGAGTCTTAATCTTCTTGATTTCACCAAAAAGTAATATTTAAAATGTATAACAATGTAAATTTTGATGTGCTGTCTAATGTAGTTTATTACTATTGAACTTCAGCTTCAAAATGTTTATTTGACTGTTATGATCACATTGTATTAAAACAAGTATTTAAAAAGGTATTGAAAAGTCTTAATTGTTTACTAAATAAAGTCCGTCCTCACAGGCCCAGACTGTTCCACAGGTCCAGCATGTATATCCAGCACAGGTGCAGTACGTGGAGGAGGACAGTGACGTCTACACTAATGGAACCATGTGAGTGTGTACCGCACATACAGAGAGATCAGGATTTGGAATCCATGCAGAAAACACTATTCTCTGCTCCTGTGTTTCTGTTCATTATGTACTGTGGGGAGGCAGTTCCCATGAGCCCTGTACACTGACCCAAGCAGCTTCTTTAGGTGATCTCTTTTAATCAAGCCTGGGGCCCTCTCCCCTTTTAAGAGGATTCTCAAGGAAATGTAGTGCGTTTGTTGCGTTTATGCTCAAGCGAGCTCAGGTTTATTAGCAAAACTGATAATGAGCTGGCGTTTAGCACACAGCTTGTTTATTTGGTTGCCTAGCAACAGAAGAGGCACACAACCTTCCCCACTTTTTGCCGACGCTTTTTTTTCTTCTTTTTTTCCCTTTTTGGAGGATGAAAACCTCGCAGGCCGCTTACCTCAGTCATGTCACAGAAACCTGTTGCCCGTTGACTCCTCAGCTTTTGATGGCACTTCAGTCCCAGTGGGGGTGTGAATTGTACTCAGCCACCTGACGATGACCACAAGTATTAAGAAGTGGCCCCGAGAAAGAAGCCGCCCTCTCGATTGACTGGGCTCGAGAGCCGAAGAGCACTTCACTGAGCTCTCCTGCTCTTTGGGGGTGGCTGCACGAGGCATTAGCGGTTACAGAAGCTGTATGGTGGAACACTTTCTGGTCCCCATCAGGTCCCCTGTCCCTGGAAACCTGCTCTGCCTGAGGCTCCCCAGCGCTATACAAATAAAATTGAATTGAATTGAATTGATGACGTTTTCTTGCCATGGGGGTCTAAAATTTTAAATTGCTCAATGTTGTATTTATTATACACTAAAAAAAGCTTGCCATCATATTAAATGAAGCAACGTGCTCCTGAAAGACTGCTTTGCGCAATAACAATTACACCACACTGCTCAGGTCGCTTTCTGTACACATGAAAAAAAAAAAAACCCACTTTCAAACAAAGTGGCAGTCAGATGAAGCTATGAGAAGTCATGTTGTGTTTCAGATCAGTTAGGTTTTTTTTTCACTGCCTCGGTATATTTCTGCAGACTAATGGTAATGTGCCTAAAACGTTTAACGCAGCTGTCAGAAGAATTATTTCTGTCACAGTAATCGGCTATTTCTTTTCCCCCTCACAGATTTTAAAACGGTCAGTTTTCCTGTATTTCGCTTAACCATGCAATGAGATTTTCATCTCTGTTCAATTTCTTTCTCTGATACATTTTGTAATGAGCATTAATAGATCATTTAATGATGAGGTACGAAGTAAAGGTTTGGGTGGGTGGTTTCAGATTATGAAAGCAGTTCAGTTTAGTCACTGGGTCGTCAACAAGGCCGTTTTAAAGAAGTCTACTTCACAGTAGAACCTCAATCGACGCAGAAAGTTGTATGTGAGCTTAACAGAAATGTGCCACATTCTGGTGAACTCATAAAATGTAACATGTTGCCACGTATGTGGTTTGTTATACTTGTGTTTGTTCAAAAACCAGACGAACGTATTCCTACTCGGAGCCCCAGATGTACAGCCAAAACAGTGGGGGGAATTACTTTGACACGCAAGGCAGTTCGTCTCAAGTGACCACAGTGGTGACGTCTCACAGCATGGCCAACAACGGCAACGGAAACGGGGGACTGTCGATGGGCCTCACCAGCGGCCAGATCATCAGCAGCTCCGGAGCATATCTGATCGGGGGCAACTCGATGGATGGCTCTGCCCCTCACACAGCAGTCCAGCCAACTAGGGCCTCCCCTGCCACGGTAGGTCCCACTAACCAACCTATCAAACCTCAACAGGAAGAAGGGAAATCTTATTTATTATTGACCACCTATTTTACTGTTTAAAACTCAATTTGTACCATTTACACTACAGGACACAAGTATGGGCCCACCCTTGCTTTTTTAAGAAATAGTACACTGAAACCGTGCACTGTTAGAAATACTTAAAACAAATGTGACCGACTTGTTTTCAGAATTGTATAGTCTATAGTACTACATTATTTAGGCAAACATATCAGATCTGTTTTATTGCACTGACATTACCAAAGTATCTATAAGTATGAACAAGTATTCGACATCACACATTTCCTTCTGGTTTACACGTCATTGGACAAAATTGAATTCTTTCATTCTTAACACTCTGCCTTCGGGAGTGAGTGTGAACGTGCTGGGCTGAGAATCTGAATGTCGCTGGTTCAGTTCCTGCAGTGAGCAGAATTTTAAGCGGTTTTCTCCAGGATCTGATTCTGATACCTTAACAGGACAATGATACCAAACATTCTTCAAAATTGTGCCAAAATTATATACAGTCCAAAGAAAAGCTAAATGATTTTGAGAATAATTTCTTGGCCTGGACGAGCTGGGCCGGCAAGTTCCAAATGAGTGCTCAGCAAATGAGACAGAACTGTTCGAATATTTGAAAAGGGGTTGGGAGTATTTAGACACAAATTATTTCCAAAAAATGGCTGGAAAGGATGCAGAGAATCTGTACTGCTGTGATAAAGGTGGGCGGGCAGAAAGATGAAACATAAGATTTCACATCCATTAAACCGCAGTTGCTATGTATATAGTTACATTACACTTCAAAACCAGTCAGTTACATTTTAAAATTTCTGATGTTTTCTTGTAATAAAATTTTGAAAGAGCAGCGTATCTTTTTTTAAAAATCCAAAGGTTGGGTCCCAACTTCTGGCCTGTAGTGGATATCATATTGATTTCAGTTAAACTGGTTAAGTAGCCTGCTGTCTCTGTTTATATCAAAAGCGGTTTAGCTGTAGGACCGTTACTAGGTCAGTTTTGACATCTGGTAGAAAGGTATGGTACTAGTCTGTGGGCTACATGTCCTGTATACTGATTTGCTCTACAGAAACATTGTATTTCTTAAAGTTCAGATAGAAGGAAATTTTCCCAAACACATTGTTCACAACTAGTGAAGAACACCAATGAAGAACAGTTAGCAGGAGCTCTTTTGCATGATACTAACTGTCCCTACTGGGCGAAAATCACAGTTTTCCAAGTTTTGTGTGAATTATTCCTTTACAAGGCGCAGACCTTTATGTGAATGTTTATCTGCCGTGCTGTGCTGTGTTGTGCTGTGTAATTCGGTGGTTGGGAGGCTTGATGCAGTCCATTTTTTATTATTATTATTATCATTATTATTTTTTCTGCTAATCTGTACTGATCACTGCGTATTGGTGGTTTTCAGTACGGGTCTCTGTCGCTACAAGCTTTTTTTATTTTTTTCCTCCTTTATGTTCCTCCTTCTTTTCGTTTTGCTCTTTGGTCTATCAGATTGAAATGGCGATTGAGACGCTCCAAAAGACTGAGGGTTTGTCCAGTCAGAGAAGTTCGCTGCTCAACAGCCATGTAAGTTGCAACCATGAAATCGATGCCTTCTCCTTCTCTTCGCAATCTGCTATGGTGCACACCTTCTGCGCTCACTTTCTAAGGCTGTTTCTTTCTCTTATTAAGGTGTTGGGGCTTGTGCGATAGTCTTTCATTTTTTTGGCACTTTGTATATTGATTCATATGTAAAGTTTGAATTTCAATCAGAAAAGAGGCATTTTGTAAGTGGGAAATGTTTAAGTACTGTATACTTTAGACGGAAATGCTTAAAAGGGCTTCTTTCTATGGTGTTTATGAAGAATATCTTGCTCTATTCTTTAAATGACTGTGTGTTAAGAGGAGTTCATAACTGTGAGCAGACTAAATTGGCTTAACTGTGCTCTCCCACAGCTACAGTGGCTTTTGGATAACTATGAGACTGCAGACGGCGTGAGTTTGCCTCGCTCCTTGCTCTACAACCACTACCTGCGCCATTGCCAGGAGCAGAAACTGGACCCGGTCAATGCTGCATCCTTCGGAAAACTCATCCGCTCCATCTTCATGGGGCTGCGCACTCGCCGTCTGGGAACCAGGTACTGCAGCTTTGGCTTGCAGTGCCAAATTTCTCTCATTTATGCATGCAGCGACACACTTGCTCACTATGCCAATGTTCTGATTGCAGAGGGAACTCCAAGTATCATTATTATGGGATCCGGGTGAAGCCTGACTCGCCTCTGAACCGGCTGCAGGAGGACATGCAGTACATGGCACTGAGACAGCAGCCCGTCCATCAGAAACAGAGGTACTCTGTTTTATAGCCAAAAAGGGCACTGCTTCTCAACTGAGTTTGTGCAAAATTTTGGAAGGGCTCCAATGGCAAAACAACCGTTAACATCCGATGTACTGCGCATACATTCAGTTTTTTGATCGCTTAATCAAATGTGGTAGTGAATAGAACTAGACCTCCACCTCTAATAGTTCCCCCACCGAAAATTAATAAGTTGAATAAGGTGCAGGCACTAGAATGTAATGTTAATACTGCTGCACCAGTAGTAACCACCTAGTAACTTGATGGCAACCATAATAGTAGTAGTAGTAATAATTTTTTATTTATATAGCATCTTTCTTTATATAGCAACTCAAGGTCACATGCCCCTAGTAACCACCTAGCAACACCAATGCAACCATCAAGTAGCAACCAGTTACCATAGCAACCATGGAAATGCAAACTAGTTGTTATTCTTTTTATATCTGGAACTTGGCGCCGCTTCTCATCCTATGGTTTTTGAGCTGTTGGCATAGTTCAAATGCTGAAACATTCATTAACATCAGGTGTATTGCATGTGCATTCAGCAGAATTATTTTCAAACCCAGACTTTTTTTGGCCATAAAACCAAAGTTTGGTTGCCTCTCTCTGTGCAAAAGTTTGGGTACACACCACTTTTATTCCAAAATTGGCCATTGAAAATAAATGTGGAGAGATTTGAGGTGTCAGTAGAGCTTGTAGATTCAAATCTGGCTAAAGTTTGGGTACTTTAATCAAAAGTATTAGCACCCCTCTTGCCGTGAAGTAATATTGATACCCCTATCTGTTAGACCAGTGTTTTTATGTTGACTGTGTGTCAATGTAAAACCATAGTAACCACCTAGCAACACGATAGTTACCACTATAGTTATCATAGGAACTGGCTAGCTTCACCTTAGCAACCACTTCGGTGCCATAGTAACCTCCTAGCAACAACCACATTAACCATAGCAACCGAACAATCACACTTTACATTTTCTTGTCGGAATGGATTCTAGTTTGATATTGAAATTGAAAGTTATCAAATGGTTTGGATCATTTTTGTCTTGCCAGGTTCAAACCGGTGCAGAAAGTGGACGGGCTTTCAGGAGACAACTATTCCAGCGGGCAGCACACTCCCAGCGCTGTGGAGCAGACGATCATCGCACAGAGCCAACACCATCAGCAGTTCCTGGGTAAGGTTGGAGTCTTACTAGCACCGATGTGTAGGTTATAGCCATATATGATTTTAACCTACTTGTACTTTCTTTCACAGATGCCTCTCGGGCTCTCCCTGACTTTATCGAGCTTGAACTGGGAGAGCATGGAGTAGAAGGCGTCAGCTTGGAAGATATCAAAGCCCTACAGACACTGTACAGAGAACACTGCGAGGTTAGTGTTTTGACCATATCCGACATGCCCCTTGTGCAAAGTGATGTAGTTGAATGGTGTTTAGATGTGGGTAAAGGTGACTACAGTACAGGAGCTAATTAGGTGAAAAAGGCCCATATTGTTTGGATTTAGGAGGCGCAAAATTGTTTTCACTGAACCTTAGGATTTTACAGATATTGACAAAGGAAGAGTTCATTCCTGTACTCATGGTAATCCAAATCCTAAAGCCTGTTATTCCGTGGAAATTTTTTTTTCTCTCAGTAGTTTTCAGTTGGGGATATTTGTTTAGCTCCCTGTTTTACTAAAACCTTGGTTATTTCCTGATACCAATCTGAAAATTGATGCACTTCACTAAAATCGAAAATATCATTTAAAATATTTTAACTACTCAAATTCTCCACTAACTCCACAGTAAGAAAACATAGCTAGCATGATATTGCATATTCTTTTTCCCTCAATCCAACATTTTCTGATAACATTTGTTTGACGTCGATTCCCGGCTACACCCATACGCATCTCTAGTGCATATCAAAATGATATCTACGCTAACAACACTACCGTTGCTTAGGAACAGGAAATCTTGCATCCTGGAGCAGTGGCAGAAAATGCAGTGAGGGCGGGGAAAAAACACTGTGCAGTGCACCCCTGGTTTTTCAGCCTTCAGAAAAATTGCAGTGTGTAATTTTTAAAAACGAGTTGATGAGGTCTGGACTCGCTGACAGCCTATTAATGTTAATATAGGTTTGATGTAACAGGGATACTTAATTTGTTAGTCACTTTTATCCTAATCTAGGCCTAATCTGTCCTGCAGGCTATTTTGGATGTGGTGGTAAACCTCCAGTTCAGCCTGATAGAGAAGCTGTGGCAGACGTTCTGGCGCTACTCCCCTTCCAACACTGTAGAGGGAGCCACCATCACAGAAAACAGGTCTGTTGCTTTCCTTTACCTCTGTCTGTGCACTCTAAAGCTAAAACTATAGACACATACGCACACAAACATGAATATCTTTAATGTCTTTGTCTTAAATATCTTTGTATGTGTGGGTGCAGTGGGGTGAGCGAGATTGAGGGCCGTCTGCCGCGGGCCAGGCTGCTGCTGCTGTGCCGGAGCGAGGCTGTCCTGAAGTGGATGAGTTCCTGCGATCACCTGATGTACCAGGCCCTGGTGGAGATCCTCATCCCTGATGTACTCAGACCCATTCCTAGTGAGTAGAATGATTTTTGGAAAGGAGCTTCAACACACCCAGCACCATTGATACTGAATAGTTTGGCAAAATTATACTGAATAGTTTCTCATCCACCAGATGTAGTCAGTCGGCCATAGCTTCAGTGCAAAACTAAAGAGGTGAACCTCAAACTCCAAACATGTCTTATGTTTGGAGTTTGAGGTTCACCTCTTTAGTTTTGCACTGAAGCTATGATGATAATTTACATAACTAGTAGCGTATATGCCACCATTTAAATCATAACTAAATCATCACTCGTTTGCCTCAAACTGCTTCTGATGTAATATGACAATGTTTTATATGAAAATGAACGGAAGTAACTTGGTGTGAGGTAACTGGGTGATTTTGGTAGTTTGCATCTTGTTCATTTGAAGACGCTATGCCTATTTTGCTTGTTAGCAACATTAGCTTTGTGGCATCATTAAACCTGATTACATTTCGGATAAGAGGGAAAAAATTATACCCAGTTTTCACTTAAAGTCTGATAAATCAGCGCATTTTCTTTTTCCACCAGGTGCCTTGACTCAAGCCATCCGTAACTTTGCCAAAAGCCTTGAGGGCTGGCTCACCAACGCCATGAGCGCCATTCCGCAGAAGATGATACAGACCAAGGTTAACCTAGACCCTCTATTTCTTGTGCCTTGTGCTAAACAATATTTGGTGCTGAAATGATAGAGTGAGTTAAGTCACATCCTTTTAGAACAGTTTGTCCAAGTGCTAGTGAATAAAAGATATCGGAGAGCTGTCATAATTACCTCATTTGCACCAGGCTGCAGCTACAAACTAGCATTCGTTATTAGAACTATTTAAATGTTTCTGTGTATTAGAATTTGTGCAGCTGTTGCCAGGCAAAAATGTTTGATAATGACCAGCATGTTATGCGAGGTTCTTTCACTCCTAACGTGAGTCTTTTTGTTTCGATTGTTTTGCTCAGGTATCCGCTGTTAGTGCCTTTGCTCAGACCCTGCGCAGATACACGTCTCTGAACCACCTGGCCCAGGCAGCACGCGCCGTCCTGCAGAACACTTCTCAGATCAACCAGATGCTCAGCGACCTCAACCGCGTCGACTTCGCCAATGTGCAGGTCCCGTCCCATTCAAACCCCTATGGCTCGGGAGGTCTTCTCTATCTCAAGGCCCATCTATTTCCTTATAGTACATGAAGGCCTACACACAAATTGTGTACCCTCTGTCAACAACAGCTGTGTTGTTTCAAACTGATGGTTGATTCGTGTGTAATAAGCCTTACTGTAAATATAAACACTTTTTTTCCCCACTTACGTTTCAATGATGAACAGTGTTACAACTGCAGGACACTTTAAAGGCCCTTTAAATAGGCATACAGGAAAGATGCTATCCCTAAACTGTACTCCAATGGTATAGAAGTTGCAGCACGCTTTAATTTTCCAGTGTATCTTAGTGTAACAGTGTTTCTGACGCATTAGCACCACAATTCTCTCCCCAAAGTTTATGGTCGGTCGTCCCAAAACCACGTCCAGGGAGTCGTACCAGCGGAAACTGACTTCACAGTTGTTAGTTTGCGTGTCCGTTCTTTTTTGCACAGACAATAAGGAAACAATGACATCTTTCCATGTTGAGATGACATTCCGACTAATCAGAAAGCAGTGGCTCGGGTTTCGGTCACTTTATTGTAATGGAAAAACATTTGTTCAGAGTATGGCACAGTTTGGTTCCTTGTGCCAGTGGAAAAGTGCTATAAATTGCAGTACTTGAGAACCCTTGCTCTAGCTTGTGTTTACAGGGGAACTGTTTTACGGGCTGTAATGATTTTTGTGCATTTTGCTGTACAGGAGCAAGCCTCCTGGGTGTGCCAGTGTGAGGAGGGCATGGTCCAGCGGCTGGAGCAGGACTTCAAGGCCACTCTGCAGCAGCAGAGCTCTTTGGAGCAGTGGGCCGCCTGGCTGGACAACGTGGTCAACCAGGTCCTCAAGCCCTATGAGGACCGGCCCACCTTCCCTAAAGCCGCCCGCCAGTTTCTGCTCAAGTGGTCCTTTTACAGGTGAGCGTCACCCCCTCAGTGGGGCTAACATGCTATGCAGGCATCCCTGTTCATTTACTTATTACACTGCAAATATCACATTCGCTTTCAAGAGCCTCTTTAACCTTGACCCACTTACCGATAACTGTGGTTCTGTCTAAATGTTTTTTGCAAAAAATGTTTATCACTTCAAAACATTTGTCAGTGTAGGCTTGAAAAACATTGTCAGTAATAATTTATGAACAAAACTTTAGTGAGTAAATGTTTGATACCTAAATGTAGTGAAAACGTTCACTTAAGGGGGTTTAACAGGAGTGCTGCCTTTCTATGCATTTTCAGAGAAAGATGCCAAGAAAATGTCTAACTCCAATTCTATATAACAGTAAAAAATATCTTATAGGTTGAGAGAGTTGGAGAAAAAACAAATGTATTTAAACTGTAGCAAATATGAAAAAATATATAAATATAAAAATAAAGTGGATGATTTCAAGCTAAAAAAGTGTCTACAAATTGTAAGAAAAATATATATCAACCATATAATGGTATATAATGGGATTATAGGTGGGAATGCAAAGAATAATTCAGAATCAGAACTCTTTATTGATCATAGAGGAAATTGCATAAATGATTAAAAAGTCTAGTTTTGAACTGTCAGTCTGAATCTTTGGTCCAGCGTTGTAACTCTGTAACTCTGTCTGTCATCCTGTGAACTCACAGCTCAATGGTGATCAGAGACCTGACCCTGCGCAGTGCCGCCAGTTTCGGCTCCTTCCACCTGATCCGCCTGCTCTACGACGAGTACATGTTCTACTTGGTGGAGCATCGTGTCGCCCAGGCAACGGGTGAGACACCAATCGGGGTTATGGGAGAGGTAAGGACAAAGACATCTCCTGCGTCTCAGCTCTCCACATTCCGCCTGCACATCAGGGACCCAGTGTGAAGCAGCGAAGCCTTTTCAGAAGATTTGAAATCACACTGTATACATGAAAAGACCCCCCCTCCTTTTGCTGAAAGCATTTTATTGGTGTGTAGAGAAATGTACTGATCACATCTTGTTGTAACTGTAAGTCTTACAATTCTGAAACATTGCGCTGACGGTGTTGCTGTGCGGCTGAGCAGTCGGAGCTAATTGTAATTGAATTTGCATCAAAACACTTGTGGTTCTAAGGCCATTAAAACAATAAAAAGGTGTATAAATGATGGAGGCTTATTGCATTCTGAAGCTAACAGACCTGCAAGAACTGATTTGAACCAAAGCTCTAGATATTACAGATAGGCGTTTGTAATAATTTTGTTTTTTTTTGTCTAGTTTGTCGACCTGAATACCCTGTCACCTGCAAACATCGACAAAGGTGAGCACTCCAAGCTCTATTAAATCCAGTTAAATAACATAAGTGCTTCTACACAACTTAGATCTACTGGGGTGTCTATTCCTGCTGTTATGTGAGTCAGATTTATTCATGGACTATTACCGTGAAAATGCCCCCAATAGTCTGATAATTCAAACTGGTGTGATCAACATGTTTTTCGTAATTAACAGTCTAAACAGCGCTAAACATCACTTATACTGACTGACTGATGATTTGATGATCACTGGCAGTGATTCACTGCAGTGTTGACAGTCTTGACCAGTTATTTTTGTTTGTCACATGTTTAACTAGCGTGAAAGATTTCCACAAGTCCTAATACAGCCAGCATGTGGAGCACTATCATAAATTATTAACATGAATGTTTGGGAAAGAATCCAAACACAACATTAATGAAGATGGAAGCTTTTACATTATGCACAGAGCAGAATGTTCCCTGTAAAGATTATTTTTCTGTGGGGATGCTGCAGAAAATTTTACAATAGAAATGCTGAGATGGTCAATCTGACTGCTTTGTGATAAATTTGCCAAAATAAAACCCCATCTGCTTTTCCCTGACTAAAGTTTCTGAATATTTCTGCCTCATAAAGGCATAGTGGTCATTTAGACCAGATAAATTAGTGTGTTTTCGTTTCCATTGGCTTTTTTTTTTTTTTTTTGCGTATATGTATGTATGCATGCATGCATGCATGCATGTATGCCATTATTGATTTTTACAAAGTTCAAATGGGGTATTTATAAAGTATCCCAATTCAATAAAAAAATTAAAATAAACCTTTTCTGATCTTTTGTAGTCTGTTAAGGTTAGTTGTGCTCTGTGAAAGCTAGAAAGGTGTGTGTGTGTGTGTTCTAGATGAGCCGAGCGAGATGGACAGTGATCTGGATGACGAGATGGAGGACCTGGAGGAGCCGCTGGCGAAGCGGGAGAAGGCCGAGGCGGAGGTGATCCAGGTGCTGCAGGTGGGGGCGATGGAGGATGGCAGCAGCGCCGTGGTGGGGGTCGTTCAGCAGGGCTCCATTCAGCTCACTTCGGCCGCTCACGCTGAACACATCCTCGGCTCGGCCACCGGACCCAGCACCATCCGCCACTGTGGCGGCACCGGGAACGCTTACGCCTCCGTGTGAACAAACCCGCCTCTCTCTGACTCATTACTTTTCCTCTCCCTCCACATAACACTATTTCACCTCTCAGTTCTCCTCTATCTCCCTTGTCTTTACCTGTCGGTGTGTGAGGTGGTTTCCTGGATCACGCGTGAGATGATGACACTACGTCTGATGGCTCAGTTGCAGGATGCAGTTCTTCAGGAGAGCAGCTGGAATCCTGCGCCGCCATATTAAATCAGCTTCTCCAGCTCGAAGCAACTTTTTTGAAAGAGAGAGGGAGAAGGCGCTGACAAGTTGGTGTAGAGTCCCTATGCTGATAAGTGATTTTTTTAAAAATTAATTTATTTTGAATTTTAATTTTTTGATGACCAAGAGCTCAAATCCTAGCCACTTGCTCCAGAGAGAAAACGAAAAGAAATCCGCCGTTTGACGCTTATTTTCAGTGTCTGTCGACTTTCTACTATTTATTTGTACGACCGGTCATTGTTTACGATTTTTCTATGTGGCTTTGTGTTGCCGTGGGAAATCTTGCTCTGTATACTGTGCTGCTAAAGCCTCAGGCAGGCTGGAGAGCTCTACTGACCGTCTGATGGTTGCATATTCATCAGACTGTAACTTGCGTTCGAGCGTTTCCCCTTCGCCTTCTGTTTGTGGAATTAGTCGCTTGATGGCATTTTCTATTGAGAGGATGTGTTTTGACATACAGTACGAATTTGTGGGTCATTCCCCCCCAACCCAATTGGACCAAAAAAATTGAGTGATTGGCTGTTCCAGGCCGTTTTGTAAAGCTTTGTTTCCTCTCCCACCTGTGCCGTGTTGTAAAACAGAGCGAATGTCAGGGATTTAATGTACCTCGGGTTCATCATAGTGCCTTAACCCAGCAACAGCTTTTCATTCCGTCTTGGCTGAACGTGACCTACTGAGAGGGATGTTTTTGTTTTGTTTTTTTTTTTTCTTTTTTTGAACAGTCAATGCTAGATATTGCTCATTTCTGTAATTGGACTTGTGGCTGGATTTGTGGTCTTTCATCAACTTGAGTAGGTCCAGAGTACGGTTTACCCACAAAGGCTTTTCTTGTGGTACGACACGTCCTGTTGGTTCTGAAACGGCTCAAGGCCTGCTTGCTCCCTTTCGCTTTTGTGGTTAGATGAAGTGTGTATGTCTGTCTGTGTGTGTGTTATGCACATGAGGGCTGGAATTGGGCTTTAGTTGTGTTTTTGTTTGTGTAAACGTCACCCTACCTCACACCAGTGGTGCCGGCCCTTGGATGCAAAAGCCCTGCAGTTTTGAAAACGTGTTACATAGTACTGGTCTCAAACCATTTTCATCCAATCACACAAAGTCTGTCCACACACTGCATTTCGTTACACACTGGGTTATCTGTATAGGGGACCAAAAGTTGCTATGATATAAAGATAAATATATATATATATATATAGATATAAATATATAAGGGTGAATCAGTTCATACATTTCTTTGCTGTGTGAAATAGCTGATACTGAGCTGGTGGTATTGCTTTTGTAGCTTCTTTTGTTGATCAGTCGATCCGTTAACTGACTGTGAAAGGGGCAGGGGCAGGGGCGGGGGCGCGGGGAGGGGTCCGTATTGCCAGGAGAGCACACTACATGGTGATCTGGACCAAAACAAGTGGCTCCTTTTATGTGAGAGCACCAGCCGCATGCATTTGAAAGAGGATCCCAGTTTGGTGTCCAGTGGCTCCCTGGTTTTAGGTGCTGACTACATAACGGACTAACTTTTTTGGTACTTGATTTGTACTCGTTATTGATTGCTGTAATTTAACAGAGAAGAAAAACACTGGAGCTTTTTTTGTCTTCACTACTGACTTTCTTGTTTGTTTATTTCTCACTTGGGTAACTGGTCACTTTTTTTCTTCCCCATTTACTCATCTTAACTTGTCTGCCTGAATGGATGTCACCTCTCAGAAGAAAAAAAATTCTTCTCAAGAGAGATTGTCCCCAAAGCCCTGCTTTTCTCAAATCTGATAATCATGAAGTTCGCCGTTTATCGGAGGGCAATCTGTGAAGAAAAAAAAAATATCAAGGAAGTCACTTTTTACGGTAATGAGCCGTTTTAACCTGGCCATAATGATTGGAGATTATGTGACTGATCTGTAATATTTAGCCTCTCCTCCCATTGTAAAGTTGAATCATGCTTTAGTTTAGCTTCCCGCTGTGGATTCTTCATGTTTGGTTTGTATCCTCTTGTGCCTGAAGTGAGAACAGCTCTTAGCTATTGGTTAGTTTTTCAATGAAAGTGCTTTTGGTCTTGCATGCCTTTTTTATTGTGCTGCTAGAATATCATGAAGTTTGCATTTATTTAATTTTTTTTTTTTTGGGACTGTGCCACAGTAAACAATTGTGTTCATTCCAAACCAACAGCTTTCATAAACCCACCCCAAATCCCCAATTTTGTTGGCCAAGACTGGTTTAATCTGGACATAATTTTTACCTGTTATTCCTGAGACCCCAATGAAAGCTGGCCTTGCTTGGATCTTTAAACCCTTTTGTCACCAAAGTACGGTGCGTATCGGTGCAAGGCAAGTGAAGGAAACGAAAACACAACCTAAACATATCAAACCTTTCAGCTACTGCAAACAGGAGACGGGAGGCTCTCCTAGTTCAGGCAGCTTCACAGATAAGAGACTTCAGTGCCTTTTGATATCACGAAGACCTCTAGGACCAGAGGAGACTCCCCCGTTCAGCTGCTGCTGCAGAAATTTCTAGAAAGCATAGCAGACAAACAGTGGTCAGGTTTCAAGCTGGCCGGTCTGAGGAGGGTCTGTTCTCCGGTGTTCCAGGCGTCCCTGCTGTCCTCTATATCCGGACCCTCGCACCTCCCACAGATATGCACATAAACACGCATTTAGAGGCTCACTGCTCCATCTGCTGACTAACTGTGGGGAGTCGTTTGGATCTCTTGGGAAAATATGATGTAAGTAGAGCTGGATTGGAATTTCGCACTGCACTATCATGACATTCCCCCTTTATCTCGTATGTCGAGTGATGTGCGCCTTTTTCTTTTTTCCGTTTCCTTTTTTTTTTAAATGCTTTCTGGAATATTTTAAGTGCCATTTGACTGTTTACTTAGTGAGTCGTGGCCTGCTGTAGCGCGTTCTAATGCAAGCACAAGCATCGTGGTACTCCCGAGACTCTTGGGGGAAGGGAAGAAAAAAAAAAGCAGTCTTAGTTGTAAATATTGGAATATCGAGGGGAAAAAACAAAAAAAACAAAAAAAAACACGGAGCGTTATTTATTTACTCTCCCTTTCCTTAACCGGTTTGATGACGGATGTTTTGAAAGTGTACATGGTGATTCTTCTTTTCCCCCCCTCTCTCTCTTTTTTGGACAATGTATTGTACTTTACATATACATACAGTATGTATTTTTCTCCCCCCCTCCTCCCTTTTTTGTGTGTTGTTTCAATTTATCTTAGTAAATTATATTCTCGGAAAAATTGGTAAGAGCTAACCAATACGTGTAGAGTGATTTGTATTGTGTATTTTACATGAAGGATAACAAAAACCGGGGAACTTTTATATTTATAAAGGCATATATTAACATTTAGTGTGTCGTTCTGAGGAAAATAGAGGAAATATCCAAGACACATGTAGTTTGTTTTTTCTGAATATTTCAGACTTGAGCTCAGGCTAGCTTAGTGTTGTTTACTTACTTGTGGCTGTCTTTCAATTAATAAACTTTTTTTCTTGTTGAAAAAGAAAATCTGTTCCTATCAATTCTGATTATTATTTTTTTCTTTCTATGCAGTTCTTAAATGGACCCGATTTAACATCAGAATGGATTCACTGGCATTCCCAGGCCATTCCTATTCTCGCTTCAGAAGCAGAAATATGTTCAAAAAGTGTGAGCACAAACAAGAGAGAGAGAGAGAAACAATTCGACACTCTACTGTCAAATATATTTCATTTAGTTGATAAAATTGATCAACCTGAATGAGCTAAGTCACTGTGTTTCTGTTTGAATTGTCATCCTATTTCTTTCCATACAAACAGAAGAGGACATTTTATCAGGCTGCTCATAGTAAAAGTAGCAAAAGGAAGCGAGGTCTAGTTGTGCCTGCTCTGCGTCAGGCCATGCTGACAGGATTGTCTACACTTTACTCTCTGATACCTCAGTCAGCAAAAAAAGTCAGGAATACACATACAGGCTCCAGGTAATACTGTCGTTACAGTCGCATCTAACACATCACATGGCTTTCGGCAGAGCTGGTTTCCAGTTAGTTTCAAATCAAAACTATTGTTGAACCAAAGCCGAGGCAGAATGGAGTTTGTATGAGGCTGAGAAAACATCACTAGCCCTTTTAACATTCATTTAGACAGGGATGACAGTCTGGGTATAAAAAGAAATAGCCATCTGATGTTCAGCTATGAATGCATAGTTTTAAAGTCCTGACAAGGCAACTAGTTCTGATTTCTCAGTGATTCTGAATAATTCAGTCACTGATGTAATCATTCAGTGTAGTCTGATATGAAAAGGTTCAATGTAGAGAATCCTTTACTGATTTCTTTAAAATGGTGGTGATTGGAAGAGGGTGTTGTGATGTCACAAATGTGTCTTGGGAGTTTTTATATGTAATGTGTAGTAGTGAAATACTAAAGAAAAGTAAATCCAAAGAAAAGGTATTAATTTGCTCTAGAATTAGAATCAGCCTTTAATTCCACTTAAAAATGAGGATTTAAGCCAAAATCTTAAACTGTAAAGCCTGGAAAGTGGGATTGGATGTCTGGTTCCATTCGCCACCACTGTAAACGATAGACTTGTTTCTCTCGAAGGGAAGCATTTCATGTCAAACCACTCTGAATGAATCAAAGCGTTGTGTGTGCATTTTGACAATCATGCAGGGAAAAAAATGGATTGATGGCAATTTTGTCATATAGATATGGAGGGGCAGGAGAAAATACTTTCATAAAGTGCTTTGGTAAGCGACCATAGCATTTATATAAAAAGAAAGAATTGAAATTTGTATTGCCCATTCAACTAAACCTAGATTTATACCTTACTCGAGTGCTGTGTATCTTACAAAACATGAAGCATTTCACCTATAGGCTTCTCAAACTGACCTAATACAGTTTGTCAATGCGAACACTTTGCAGCAAACACTGGAGACAAAACTAGTTAAAATAACTCTCCCAGTCGACGGCCAGGGGGAAGGAAAAAAAAAAAAAAAAAAGGACATGATTTTAACTGATAAATTAAAGGCTACCTGGCTCTTATCCAGCTCCTACTGAGCGCAATATGTTAGGATAAATTTTAACCACATGTGCAGATTTATAAAAAAGTAGCACTTAGCTGTTAACATCACTGGCTGAATTCTGTAAATGCCATTTATCTATACAGAAAATTTTAAATCACATGATGCTCAGAATTCACTGCTCATTTTCAGACACCATTTGTTATATGGCTTCAGGTCCTTCCCACCAGTACAGGGTTCAGGACAGCGTTGCTGAGGGCTTGTGAATTTAGGAGATGCAAAAATGTAACATGATATAGATGCATGAAAAGCGATAAAACTGATTTGGTGTTTAGATTAAATCTGGTAGCACCCTGCCACCCTCATCCTAATTTTAAGAAAGGGATACCTTTCTTTTCTTTTATAAACGAAAGGATGAAGGTTGGCTACTGCTATAAACTCACCACACCGTCTACCATCTGGGGCTCTTCCGCACTAGCTCACACAGTTTGACAGCATTAAGTTTGTTCAGTCGCAAAAGAAAAAGAAACAATAGGGAGATGCTCAGAAGTCCACTCAGTTCAGTGCCTCTGGTTCTAGAGAAGGAAGGAAGAAGTGAAAAGCTCTTAGTCCAGGGGCTGGGGGTCAGCTATGGGCATCGTGTGCAGCACCTCGTCCAGCAGCTGCAGAGCGCGGTGCAGGTGGATTTCAATCCAGCATGGCGTCTCTTTAATGCTCTGCCTGGGGTAGTCTGGGCCCCAGCCCTTCACAAAGCTCATCCTTAGGATACAAAGCCTGCGCAGGTCATCCACGCCAATGCCAGCGGCTGCAGACAAACCTGCAACACAGTTTAATGCAAATCAGCACAGACCACTAACCAGCTGGACACACAGGCACTTGCTGTGTGTGTACATACATACATACATACACTGAACAAAAATATAAAAGCAACACTTGTTTTTGCTCCCATTTTTCATGAGCTGAACTTAAAAACTGATTGTTGCTGCAGCTGTCCGGGTGGCTTGATCATGGAGGTGAACATGCTGGATGTGGAGTTCCTGTGTGTATACACTATATATACACACGCACACGCACGCACACACACATTGTATCTTTAGAGACTCTCTTCCCATTTCTTTCCTTTAATCTACTCAATATGCCGAAGATAGGACGATTTGACAGGCATGAAATAGTACTTACGCACCAAGGTGATTTAAAGCAAAATATAAATATTAAGGGGTGGTTCAAAGCTTTTGCACAGTACTGTAAACAGGTCATTTCATCACAGGTTTTTAAATATCAAACGTACTGACACTATCCACTGTGCAGTTTATATTAGTTAAATTAAATATCAATATCAAATAATCTGTGGCATGAATTCCTTTAGTAGAAACCTGCCTGCCTAGCTCACAGAAGGGCATGGAGTCGTTAGCTGAATTAGAGCCGCAAATTGAGTGAGGGATACACTCACTGATTGCGGGTGCGATCCCTCCCACAGATCCGGGTCCGGGGATGTTTCCGGCCACCGCTGCTGCTTGGGCTGCAGCCGCTGCCTGAGCCGTCGCTGCTTGCTGCTGCATCTGCCGGTGGCACTGTCGCAGGTCAAACACCTGCAGCAGAATGAGGACATGAACCGTGTGGGTACACAGCAGAACAGTGTGTGTTGTAACCAGAATGATCAAAAAAATTTTCCTCACCTTAATATATGCACTGGGGTAGATCTTATGCACAGCGTCGCCAGGGGCACGTCCAGCCTCTCGGTCCAAGTAGTAGCTCTGTACAAAGACGGCGTGGTCACTCAGGCAACGCACCCACACGTCGCCTTCACCTTTACATTCGAGCTGGACACCCTTACCAATGTGCAACCTGTGAGCCAAAAAGAGGAAGCAGTGAATACACTGCAAAATTTGCCTAAAGCGATTTTGAAATGCTGGAATGGAACACCACCTTGCTCTTTCAATGGCTTCAGTTCTGTGCACATTACTCAGCTGACCCAGGCAGAAGCGGTCTCCACCCGACGGGTCCACATACCCATCCACAGTCACAATAGGGCAGTTTGAGGGAACCTTAAACGTCTCCCCAACCTGTACGTCCATCTCAAAATAAGCGATGGAGCACCAGTACTCAGGAGCTGGTAAAACACACAATTATGTAAAGAATGCTCTCCTTTGTAGCACCATTAAAGGGTAATTCTGGTTTAAAACAAGCCTGTTATTTGTCATGTTCTGTAAAACACTGTAGCAGCACTGCATCCTTTTTGACCACTTTTACAATTTCATATCATTTTCGTGTCTTTGTCCAGTTCTCTCACTTCACCACCCAGCATGCAGTACACAAAAGCTAGCACAGCCACTGATGTAGAGACTACTGTGAAATCTGGCTAACTAGCCATAGCATTAGCTGTCTTAGCTTCTTTCTACAACAGCCAACTAGGGGACAAACAAACTTTTATTTCTTCCCACCCTCAAGACCCATCAGAAGGGGCTTTTCCTTGACTTTACACTGGTAAACCTCTCTAGACACTATTGCCACCACACTGTAGGAGGTGAGTAAGTGTGTTTACAATAGATGTAGAATTGCAAGATATGGACAGAATATCAATATTGCCACTTTACTGCTACATATTGCAATTATGATGGTTTTTAATTTATTAAAGGGCCCCTATCACCACTATTCTGTAATTAAAAGACTTAAAGTACATAAATATTTGTTGCCCCATCCATAGAGTTCATAATTGAAAATAACTGAACTGCAAGAACAGCTCGTTTGGCCCAAATAATTTGACTTTTATAAGAACACTCAGTAACTCATGTGGAGCCGTGACTGATCATCCTATCAGAAACACTGTTTAGAGGCTCATTTACATATTGCACCCTTCTGTGATATCAGCATTGCAGAAGCCAATTTCACGATAATCAATATATTGTGCAGGCCTAACTGATTCCATTTTTCAATCCGTACTGTACAGCACATGACTTGTGACAATACTGAATCAATAACAAAACTCAAAGAAAGACAGTAAGACTTACCTGGATGGTTGGAAATAGGTGGTTGAAATGCTATTTCACTGTGAACAGGCCCTGAAGCAGTAGAGGGAAAAAAATATCTGGTGAATGAACAGAGCTGGGCTAGAACTTACTTGCCATGTGCTTTCAGAGAGACTCACAGTAGTGTCCTGGGTGGTGCAGGGGTGGGTGGTGCTGTATATGGCCGTTCTGAGGGTGAGGCACATTGGGTGTGAAACTGTTGCTCCTTGTCCAGGTAGAGGTGGCATCTAATAGATAGAGGTAAAGCAAATTCAGGCCTTGAGCACAATGGGGCTAGACATTCTCCAACTTGTATGTGTTTACTCTGCTAGATAATCTTCTCAATCTCGAATACAATGAATGAAAAGACGAGGACGCTTCTCTTGTCTGTAGTGAAGTGTAGAGAAATGGAGAGGAATAATGGACAGGATGGACTAGGAAATGCTGAAAAGCTTTCAGGCTCTGAGAGCCAGGCTGTTCGGTGCAGGGACGCTGGGTAAGACGGAGGCTTACTGTGGTGATAAGTGGAGGTCTGGCCAGGGGGGAAGCCATTCTGCTGTGTTCCCTGCACTGTCCCTGAAGCAATCTGTAGCAGACCCTCACTGCTATGGCTCCCTGAGAGAAGACTATTGGAATGAGCTGAGGAAAAAGGGGGAGGGGGAAATGGGTGGGTGTGGGAATGCACGCAAACACACACAAATACACACAAACCATTAACACATAACACTACCTCTGCTAATGAGAAAGCTTTTCAGCATGACCTACACATTCATGACATGATGAAAAGCAGGCTAATAAGGGAGCAAAACAACAGCCTATGTGAGAAAATATTTGATAATGAAGCCTCACTTGTGGATCCCACCACGATGCTAGAGAAGGCGGAGGTGGAGGCCGAGCTGCTGCCGTCTGCTGGGGGGAGCAGGGCAGGTGTGCTGAAGGCCTCCTGAGCCACAGGTCTAGAAGGAGGGTGCTGGATGGTCTGGATGTGGCCCTCGGAACTGGGTAAGGATGATGGACAATCGTAGTCGTATTCGTCTTTGACCATGAGGCCAGATGAGCCTGGAGTGGTGAAATCAGGAATCGACAATATAATAGGTTATCTTAATTATGTAATAGTTATCAGTAACAAGCAGCTAACTCTTAGTACTTCTTATTTTATTTTTTATGCTGTGTTTTGTTGGCACATTGTGCAGTCCAACCTTTGCTGAAACCCTAGAAATACTAAATATCATATTACATGCAATGGATAAGCGTTTTAAAGTATTATTTTCCCATATCACCCACCCTGAGGTAAAATATTAATTCACACAAATGTACACCACCCGACCAAATGACAACCAAAATATTGACTTGGTATCAATAAGTAATCATTAATTTACCAGAACCTGACAGCGTAAGTCCAGAGAGGTCTGCAAGGGACAAAGAAAGGTGACATTAGCTTAAACAAACAACAATCTACAGTAAATCATATCTGCTTTTCTGATTAAGCTTACATCTTCTTACACTACTCCGTACTGCAAGATTTAGCTCTAAGAATCCTCTTCTGGTTCTCCCACTGTTCTGACTTGAGTCGATTTGTCCAAATAAATATAATATAAATGTTATGTAATAAGGTTGGCCTGGTTATAAACTGAAATCTCGGGACTGACCTATGCCTGCTGAAACCACCCGCTCATAATGGTAAGGGTTCACACAGACACTGTCGCACTTCAGGTCGAAGGCAAACTGGCAGTATTTGACGTGCTTTAGCTCGTTTTTGTGGAGGTCTGGCCATCGCCACAGTCGTGCGTAGATCACATGAGGAAAACCTTTGCGTCCCGCCACCTGAAAACAACAGAGCCAGAGGAGAAAACTTGTAACCCAAGACCAGCAGCAACAGGGGACAAAGGCAGAGAATTACGAGAAAGAAATTACATTAAAAAAAAAAAAAGCTGATGAGCAAAATCTTTTATAGGCTGTGAAGTAGGTTTACATAACCCATCCATGCTCCATCAACAAATGTCATAGCAACTGATACCAGAAGGCAGGAGTTTTATAGAACACTAACTTCAATGTTATTTTTGTCAATCAATTTTGTTTGTTAAAATCTTACGCCACTAAGCCTGAGTAGCCACAGATGTATTGAGTCTTTTGCTGGAAGTCAAGAAATTTAGTTAAGTATTTTTAACTGCTGTTTACAAAAATACCCTCCCTACTAAAACCTTTCAGTTTTGACACAGCTTCAAACAACAAGCCTTTCATTATAGAAAACACCTTCCGCCTGACAGAACTCAAGCTCTACATGCAGCATTTGAAAGAAAGAGGCAAAACATTTTAAACATTTGCTTAGCCAGTAGTTTGTATAACAGGTACAAAATTTAGCAAGATTTAAAGGAATGTGATTGGTAACTTAGTAAAACCAAAACGGCTGACTTTAGATTTTCCACCCAGTTTAGTCATCTCCACCTCCTCCCATTAGCTAGGACTTGTCTAATCACCAACACTGGAATGGTGTAGGTAAAGATGTGTTCCTTATAGAATGGTAAAGGACCTCCTGCTTTTCGAACTGCCCACCCAGAGAGAGCAAAGCCAACTGTACTGTCCTGGACTCCTGGCCACAGCACCACAAGGGATCAAAGTCATGATCTCCTGACATTAGAAACAACTCTCAGAAAGACCTACTTCAGATAAATGAACATCCAGAGTAATTCAGGTTCAAAGAGCAAAACTCCTCTCCAGGATTTTGCTCATACCACCTGTTTTGCACTACTGCTGATTTGAGGGGATTAGATAAGCCAGGCAGCTGGAACAAAATCCTGGGGAGGATTTCTACTTTCTGAACCTGAAATTACCCAACTCTGTTAACGACTGCGAACTCTATTGCAACTTTTATTGCAAAGGATCTGCGGCCATATTCAGTCGTTGAGAACCAGGGCTTATGCGCGGTGTTGCACACTTTGAAGCCAAGACATCTCGTCTTGAAGATATTTTACTGACAGCATTCCCAACACTACAATGAGACCAAAACCGAAGTCATGAAATCACTGAAGAATGCAGGTAGAACAGCTGTAGCATGGGCACAGAATCCTTATGTCACCGAAACATCACTTTTTAATTACTTTTTCAATTGACTTGCCACATATCTTACATCTGTTTTTCTAATATAAGATATTTGAAGTAAATTCATTATGGATCATTACAAATGGTTTGCTTTAAAAGTACCAGGTAGTCATACACTAAGAAAAGAAAAGATTATTTTATCATCACATCTCTGCAATGTGAGGAGTCTAGAGATTCCCACTCCTAGCAAGTAATAACATTCTCCATGTAAGTATTAGGACTAAAAGTGTACACTACACTCCCTCATTAGCTGTAATGCCAATTTCTGCCAACGTTGTGTATATAAGTTTACATCAGTCAATTAACCTGCTTCAGGAGAACCAATCCAGTGAATGGTCACCTTCAATGACCACCACTGCCCTGCTGTTGGTTTGTGTTTGTTACATCCTGTCTCACCTGAAGCCGGCCGTCCAGAGTGCGCTGGATGGTCACACACTTGCTGGGATGGGCTCCGTTGGTGGTGATGGCGGTGATGAGCGAGTCAAGCTCGTCCTTCTTCTCCTTCAGCTTCTTCACCAGGCTCTCGATGGCCCGCTTAGCAAAGGTCTCACTCTCGCCGCCCTGCCTGTGACACATCAGACTGTGCACGATGCTCAGGCAAGCATCATTACTGGTCGGCGTGTTTGTGATCGACATGTTGAACAAGGTCTCTCGTCTGCGATGTTTTGGTTCTTCTGTCTCGTTCAGGGAGAGGAAAGCATCTGAAAAATATTTTCCAGTTTGTCCATTCAATTCTTACCCTGAAAGAAACATTAGATTCAAGTCATGCATCTCATCTCTTCTCACACAAGAATAAATTCCAGTCAGTGTTAGTCTCTAAAGTTAAACTCAACTATTTACACTGTAAAGTTAAGGAGCCCATAATCCAAGTTTTTCTTGGATTGTATCCTCCCCCCATCAAAGCCCACATGAGTTTGGGTATATGTACCAAAAAGAAAAAGGGAAAAAAAAAAGGTAAATTCATTTTTACATTAACTATCTTTAACCTTAATAAAAAGACAATGCTTGTTTGCCTTTATGACCAGAAGTAATCAAATGACCCCTGAGCTGACTGGCTGTCCTTTTAACTTCAACATGATTGAGTGAAGCCAACCTGCTGCAAACTTCCTATTCATGCAGCTTTGCTCTCATATATGGACTCGGGAATAAATAACACATTCTGCAACATTAACATGTCACATCACGCATTTAAAAATAAAAGCAATGAAATGTGTTTTGATATGGGCTTTTTAAATTGATGGTTACACCAAATGAAATGAGACATTTATAGGAATCACGACAAATGTTGACATTTTTAACAATGATTACACAATTTAAGCCTTTTTTTTAAAGACACAGGCCCTTTACAATATCTAGGTTTTAGATATTTATGTATTGGCTTTGTCACATCACAAACACTATGATTTGAAAACAAGCTGTTTTTGCAGCCAAGTGTCCCTGTGTGGACTGTTAGAGTGTTGGGGGGGGGGGTGAATTTAGACATCAAGACTTTTTAAAGAAAAGTGAAGATAAGGGCTCTTTAATATTTTGAAAGGCATTGCAGTCGCAGTATAAAGAAGTGTAATCACCATACTGATCATTTGTCCAAGGAATTGTGTCATAGTGGAAATAAATTCAATAATGTTTTGCTGGAACTGTGCAACACATGGATTAAGTTATCATTTATTATTTCTGTACCTACACGAGTGGCACTGACAATACAAGCATTCTAATTCAAAATTCATACATGCACTTTAAACCTTTTTGAAGTACAGAAAGATGAAGACTCTACATTTATAACATTTTTACAGTTTAGATATACGTAATAGTTCTGGTTTGCGACACCACAAAAACTCATCATGTGAAAACAAATCATCATGTGAAAACAAAGTGTCCATACACGGACTGTAGGGTTGGGGGTAGTGAAGGTACATTTTGAAACTTTAACAAATACTTACACACGTTAAGACTTTGAATTGAAAGGGACCTTTAAACCAATCGCAACACTGATTTTTGTTCTTATTGCTCAGCTCTGACACGTTGCAGTACTGACACTGTCAAATCTCGCCAGGAGCGGAGGAGGAGGCTGCGGCTAGAGAGCACAATTAGGTGGTAAACACCTTCAACCGCCATGTAGTGGAGTTGAATATATCCTACATCACTGCTTTTCTCTCATGTAACATTTAGTCTCCAATAGCTCCCATAACGTTTCTGTTTTTCTTGGTTAAAGTGTTGAATAGAGTTAGCCTGCGCGTGTCGGTTAGCCACGCTAGCTAACATCGTTAGCTGTTTAGCTTTGTTTTTACTTCAAGACACGAACGAGCAGTAGACCCGGGCGTAGACAAAATGTACGGTCGGTTAAAGCGCTGTTAGAAGTTAAAAACAAGGCATAGGCAATTTGTAAAGAGTAAAAAAAAACGTGGGTAGCGTAGCTACTGGCACGCTCGTGTGGCTAATGTTTTGACTAGCTTTAGCTTAGCTGTGTGTTACGCAAACTCTGGTCAGACTGGGCTGTCAGGGATTTATCTCCATTATATGAAGTGTTTGAGGAAATGTAGTGGCTTTATTACCTTGACAGCCCTCTGGTACTCGAGTTAAGACCCGGCTGCGTCCACTTCAGCTCGGTTTTCCACTTTTTTAAGAAGATCTGAGCCGCTCAAACTTTAGGAGCTACTTTTCTGTCGAGCTGTGAACAATCAGAGCAGTTTGAAGATCATATATCTGTACGATGGAACTGCCAAAAGGTGTAGAAAATAAACCAAACAACCCAAGGTGAATAGCACACGCTTAATAAAAGCGTTTTTCCTAGCAGAAGTGAGTCGAGCCCCCAGCTGGAGGCACCATCTTAACGCCCTGCAGCAGCTGCCCCGATCGCGGAGCGATATGGCGAACAGCGCATGCGCCGTGGTGAAGGCGCAGACCCCCCCTTTAAACATACACTATATGGGTGAAAGTATTAGGACGACTGAAAATTACACCAACAGGGACTTTACTGACACTGCATTCAAATACACAAACTCATATACACAGAGTTGGTCCCCCTTTGCAGCTATGATAGCTTTCACTCTTCTTGGAAGGCTTTCCACAAGATATTGGAGTTTCTGTGTTAATTTGTGCCCTTTCATTCTGTATGAGGTCACACACCTGGCTCGCAATCTCCATTCCAGTTCATCCCAAAAATGTTGGATGGGGGTGAGGTTCTTCCCAAAACTGTGTCCACAAAGTTGGAAGCGTGGCGTTGTCTAGAATGTCTTGGTGTGGTGAAGCATTAAGATTGCCCTTAAGGAGCCTCCCATATTCAAAAATTAAGAGGTGTGTCCCAATGCTTTTGTCCATACCAGCTTTCCTGTACATGAAAAAAAAGTATTGGGACAATTAATGAATTCAGGTGGCCCCTTTCTTCCAGCGAAGGGCAATCTTAAAGCTTCAGCAGACCAAGACATTTGTGGACACAGTCTGGGGAAGAACCTTTTCTATCCTTCTGAGACCCGTCCCTTTTATTTATGTCCTTTATAGTGGACATTTTGTTCACCTGTATCTTCCTTAAGAGTTACCCCATCAAGCCCTATAGTAATCTGTAGAGGACATCCTGGGCTTTCCAGTGATGTGTCATGTGATGGGTTTGCATGCTGGGAACAAGAACTGCAACGGCAAGACATACATGATCTGCACCAAATGCAAGATGTTCCTCTGCATAACCAAAAAGAAAAATGCTTCCAGGATTATCACAGCTAAAATATCCAGAGGAAGAAGAAATGCAGAAGTACTTATGTTCTATCACTTATAATTCACTGTTGAACTAAATACATGTTTTGTTGTCCTTGCAAGCAACAGAATTGTATTGTTTTGATCAAATTGAATGTGTTCTTGGGTTAATACCACTTTAGAACATTTTCTAAATTCAGCTCTATTTTCACACGGAAATCGTCCTGTTCTCCTCTACAGTGGACATGCTGGGAAACTAAAATAAGAAATATATTAAAAGACATTTAAATTGTAAGCTGTTTTTTAGGCCCAAATAGATAGGAAATCACACAAAAAAGAAATTGTAAGACACTTTTTTTCTTTGGTTCTCAGGAGGATATTACTATATTTACGATAATTATATTCTATGTCCATACTGAATGCATTAATGTTTCAGAGAGTCCTTACCGCACGGGCGCGGCTGAGCGCGGGTGTTCAGCCCCAGACAGGAGCAGAAGAACAGCAGGACGAGGAGCTTCATGTTGGAGAAACTGGGAGCACTCTAACCCGCTCAGTCGCTTATATACCTGTCTCACCAAAGGAGTTAGGCTGTTTATAATAATTCAGCCCCAACTGAAAGGCAGCTTTGTCCTCTGCAAAAGGAAGGATAATCTATTTTCCCATGTAAGCTTCAGCAAGAGTGGTTTGATATTTTATGACAAAATCCATGACGGTAAAGAAAACTTTCAGCAAGTAGGATCACAGATTAGATTTGCTTAGTTCATGTTTACCTCATGGCCTTATTGATGTACGTGGGAACAAAGAATCTGTCACACAGTGTAAGAGATATCAGTGCTGTTGCCAGTCCTGTCACAGCAGAGGAACAGAGGAAATAGCAGCAGAAAAGAGGTTTAAGATTACTGCTGTAAGCTTTTAGCTAAATCAATAAAGTACTATCTTATTTAGATACATTAGTTACACTATATGGACAAAAGTATCAAGAAGTTTGACCATTCTATAAACTTTAATATGGAGTTGATCCCCCTTTGCAGTTATAACATCTTCCACTCTTCTTGGAAGACTTTACACAAGATTTTGGAGTGAGAGGGTGATGAGAAGGTCTGGCTCGCAATCTCTGTTCCAGTTCATCTCAAAGGTATTGGATGGGGTTGAGGTCAGGACTCTGTGTGGCCAAGTTCTTCCACACTGAACTCATCCAACCATGTCTTTATGGACCTTGCTTCATGCACTGGGGCACAGTCATACCGGAACAGAAAAGGTTCTTCCCCAAACTGTGTCCACAAAGTTGGAAGCATGGCGTTGTCCAAAATGTCTTGATATTAAGATTGCTATTAAGATATCATTAAATGTCATTAAGATTTCCCTTCACTGGAAGTAAGGGGTCTAGCCCAAACTTTGAAAAACAGGTGTACTTTTGTCCATATAGTGTATTTGCCTTTTGTTTTATGTATTAAAGGCAAGAGTTATTAAATGGCTCATATCCTAGATTTTATATTTTTCCGTTAGGCCCACCAATGACAATTATACCAAATTATGTCATGAAGTCATAACCTCTCTATTTCTCTTAAAACTAAACAGGCTGTTACTGTGTCTTTAAAACTGGTGTATGTAAATAATCTCCGTACTGATTGGCTTCTTTAAATTGGGCCTCATTCAAAAAGAACTTATAACTTCAGTGAGTATGGGCATTGCTAGATTACTATCAGCTGAATAAATAGAAATGAATAAATGTTTTTTGCATCACAGCAACAATAAATTGTTTTTTGCAGTTTTAATATGAACTGTAGTGATTCGTAAAAAGAGCTTCATGTTAGAGAAACTGCAAGTGCTCTTACCCGCTCAGTCTCTTATATACTTCACCAATGGAGAGAGGTGTTTCATAATAATTCACCCCCACTGACAGGCAGTTTTGTTCTCTGCAAAATGAAAGATGATCTCTAAATACAGAGGGTTTGAATTACTATAATACTACTAAAAACAAAAAGGCAAAAATGCAGCTTTATTTTATTCCATACTATTCTTTTCTGCCTCCTCCACCATTGTTTAAATATGAGCACCTCTTTTACGCTTTCAGTCCTCTTATATTGATTTTCTATGTTGAATGACTCTTGTGTAATATTAATAAACTTGACTTAACTTGATTTGACTTATACTTGCATGGCATACATTTAGCTTAATGAATCAGAAACTACTTTGCACTTTTGCACAACCGATCTTACGACTTCTGAAGGAGCTGCAGCTGTACCTCCCTCTGATTAGCATTCTAATCATTTTTCACTCCACTTTGACTTCACAGAAACAGTTGAGTGCACAGTGAGCATGCAAGTACAAAGTCCAGGCCACTGGACTCATAGATTCATACAGCAGGGCTTACAAACACAGTGTTTACATAGCAGTGTTAAATAATACTCATATCATCTAATTTGTGATTACACTACCGAAACATATACTTACGTGCACTTTTGCTGCCACTCCTTTTGGAGGGAAAATCTCCACCTGGAGGCAAAAGTAATATACCATTCTCTCTTCTTAAAGGGTTTTGCAGGGAAAGATATAAGTGTAAAGCTATCTTTACCTATGAAATACTGAAATAAACAGCTCTTAGTAAGACATTTAACCCAGTATTTTCAGAAAGCCAAAATTTGCAGCGATTAAAAAAAACATTACTTGTAATCAGTAATCTTTTGAATCTTGTTTTAAGTTAATTTCGGGAATAACTGGCACCCCTTAAAAGTGGTCAAAAATGATCATATTTTATTAACTAAACATTTAATGATTCAAATGTTCCTCAAAAATTGTTTGAAAAAATGTAATACTGAAATACTGTAACTCATTTACAGAAGACAGAATGCTGAAACTAGGCTGCAGGTGGACATTTCAGTAAGAAAATGACATCAGAAATTTCCAGACTTCAACCTAATTGAAACCTGTGGAGTGAACTGAAGAGGGCAGTCCACAAGCAAAGACCCCCCAAAAAATTCAAAGAACAGAAAATGTTCTACATGGAATAGTGGCCCAAGATCCCTCAGCCAGTGTTCTCCAACCTTGCTAAACATAACAGAATGCTCAGAGTTGTTATTCAGGAAAGGCTTCACCAAGTATTATTCACCAATTAGCCACAACATTAAAACATCAAACTAGTGAAACAAATAACACTGAATAATGTATTGCTATGACACTGGTCAAAGTGTGGGATGTATTAGGCAGCAAGTGAACAGTCTGTTCTTAAAGCAGAATAAATGGACAAAGAAAGACTTTGGCAGGGGCCACAACAATATCAGCAACACCAAAAGGTCAGGAAGACAACTAAAGAGAATGATCACATAATTATTTCCCTGTTGTAGAAAAACACCTTCATCGGGTCAACAGCAGGAGGTCAGCATATCACTGTGAAGTATACAATCAAGAGACGTCTTCATGAATGTGAATACAGAGGGACAGGAAGGCCAGATTAGACTTTGGCAAAAAAAAAAAAAAAAGCCTGCCCAGTTCTGGAATAAGGTTCTTTGGAAAGATGAAACCAAGATCACTTACCAGAAATATGGGAAGAGAAAGTATGGAGAAAGAAAGGGACAGCTCATGATCCGAAGCACCACATCATCTGTCAAACATGGTGGAGGCAGTGTTATGGCATGGACATGTGAAACTGGGTCACTGGTGTTTACTGACAGAAGAAGCAGGATGAATTCTGAAGTGTATATGGCTATACTCTCTGCTTAGATTTAGCCAAAAACTGATTGGAGCAATAATGACCCGAATGGATAATGACCCAAAACACTGCGAAAGCAACCCAAGAGTTTTTCAAGATAAAGAAATGGAATATTCTTCAATGGCCAAGTCAATCACCTGATCTCAACCCAGTAGAACAGCTTTCAGTTACAAAACTAAAGGCATTCATGTAGATGTTACTTTGACATGCAGAACCTACCTACACCTTATTGCACACCAAATATACCCCTTCATGGCAACAGTGTTCTCTAATGGCAGTAGCCTCAATCAGAGGGATAATATACTGTTCAGGAATGGTTTGTGAAACATGACAAAGTTCACTGACTTTTCACTACCTAATACATCCCATTCACTACCTAATACATACCATTCACTACCTAATACATACCATTCACTTCCTAATACATACTATTCACTACCTAATACATCCCATTCACTACCTAATACATCCCATTTATTACCTAATACATCCCAGCTGCCACACTAATAATACAGGGTGTCAATAATTCAGTATTTGCTCCGTCCAGAAATCTAATTCTTCACACTGGAAAAATGACATTTAAAGTGTTAGGTTTCTAATTGTGGTGTTATCTCAGTCGGAGGTGGAGTCACCTTAACCTCTTTCTAAAGGTGATTCTAATCTTAAGGTGATTCTAACCCAAGCCTAATGCCACCACACACACGATTTATACTTCTACTTTATCAAAACACAACAGCTTTTCATTGTATGGGTAGATAACCATGCATGTTTGCTCTCCTTATCACATTTTAATATTCTTTTTTTGTGAACAGAGATTGTTGAATGAAATGCACATGTTGTGACACACCCATGTGAACAAATGGAAAGCCGTATTTCCTTTCTCATATATAAGGAAGTGTGCGGGTGTTTCTCTCAGAGTCTTCGGCAACATGAAGCTCCTCATCCTGCTTTCCATCTGCTCCGGCCTGGCGCTGGACGCCTGCGCTCAGACGACTAGATGTGGTAAAAATTTCTCAAGAATTACTGACAGTTAGATAGGAATAATAATAACTTTTGCTAGGTAACGTAAATAATTTTTTGCAAAATGTTAATAATTTGAGGTTGTTTTATTTTCTAGTTTCGCCTCCACTGTTGTTTGGGAGCGTTGCAATGGTGAGTTATCATTCTTAAATCACTGAAGATTAACTTCCCATGATAATGAACAATCTATTCTTCTGTGTTTTCGCTGCTATAGACGGGGAAGGAAGGCACCCTCATGTCTGCAGGCCAATACTCGTATGATGCTTTAAACGAGCAGATTCGTTTAAAGGACTTTGGGATGTATGATGACAAGTCATTTTCCATAGACATACTCATGCAGTTCAAACAGGTAACTGTCACAGTTTGTAGAAATGATAAATCATTAAAAACAATTCCTGATTATCACATTATAAAATGCTAGACCAAAAATCCATTTGAAAAACATTATATGTCCAAAAGTGTGTAGACACCAGCAACTCCTCTGAAATCAAGGGTTTTAATAGTGACCCCGTTTGCTGCAGTAACAGTCTTTACTCTTCTGGGAAGACTTAATTTTGGAACATTGCTGTGAGGATTTGCTTGCATTCAACCACAAGGGCATTGGTGAGGCCGGGAACTGATGTTGGATGACTAGTTCTGGATCACAAAAGCCAGTTCTGGATCACAAAAGCATCTAAAAAGGTTTTAGATGCTTCCAATGCTTTTTAATGTTTTATACCTCTTTAACTGACATTTAGCATCAGACTTAGTGACCTTAGCTCCAGAGTGTCTCCAGAGGAGATTATACAAACTGTGTGAGCACAACTGAGGACCTGTGTCAGCCATGCATGCACCTTAACATAATTCCTAATTCAAATTAGAAGAGGTGTCGGGATAATTTTGGACTTATACAGAGGGCAATTGTGCGTACTGGACAAAAACACAATGTATTTACAAACTCTTGTTCTACAGGGCTTTGTCTATGAGATCGACTCCAGCCGGTCCACCTGTAAGAAGTATGCGCTGAAAAGCTCCTTCCATCCCATGCGCGTTCCTACAAAAGCAAAATTCTTGAGCGAAGTCATTCTAGGAACTTCTACTCTCCCTCAGATGAGTCTGCAGATCACCTCGTGGGAAGGAGAGGACACAGAGATTCAGGGTAGGAGTGAGGAATATAAATAGATGTATTTGGACTGTGGTAAAGGGACATATTGGCCTGAGGTGGTAGACTGATCTGTAGCACAGCCACCTGAGAAATAAAAAAATGTTTTTTAAAGTAAAAATGAAAAGAAATGGTCTGCACTGCTTGCAGAGAGGAATAAAACTTGATTCACAAGGCAAATCTACAGGTTGAATTAAAAAAAAAAAGCCCAATTATTTGTGATAACGCACTCCCTCTTGTGTTCTATCAATGGAAGTAGCATGTTTTTCAATAAAAAAACCTACCCTCTACAAAATCACTGCAGGCCATGTGTTATAGTCCTGCAAGGCATTATCATTGCACACTGACATATAAGTGAGATTTTCCTCTTTTCAGCCAAGTATGTCCTCACTTTCACTTCCTTCACCTGCGTGCCGGTATCGGCTGTGATCCAGACCAAGCAGTTGGGAACCATCACCTTAGGGTCTGTGAGATAATACTCATGATACAGATATTTAACAATCACCAGGACCTTCACTCTCACAATCCATACTAAACACCCACTTCTCTTCTTTAATCCTCAGTTTCTACAACCAGCTTCTTGGCATCCAGGACCCCATGACCTTCATCCCTCCTTCTTACTGTGATTCGGCTCCAGTGGAGAACCTGCCCCCCACAGATTTCCTCAAGGCCCTGAACTTATCTGCATAACATGCTACAACAGCTAGAAGAGATAAAATACCTCAGAGTTGTTTTGAGTAATGACCCATGACTTTGATTGCAGTATCACAGAGATATGAAATCCCCTGATTCTGGATAATTCTGAAATAATTTACCATTTTTCAAAAGACACTCTAGACACTTTGGATTTCAGTAAATATGAGTCTCAAAAAGCATATATTCAGTTATATGTGAAATTCTGGGTAAGTGAAAATAAATTCACATCCTCCACAGATAACACAGTCATGCACATTTTAATGCACAATTACTGTCTGTCTGCTGCATTTAACTTGTGTGAAAGTTATGACACATTTTATGTTTTATAATTCTTTTCCAATATGTTAAGGCAAACAAAGAGTGAATGCTCATTAAACACTTTGTTCCCCTTCAATCAACAAAACACGTCGTTCAAACTTTTTCATTTGTCTGTATTCTTGTCCTTAAAACTGTTTTATTTGATTACAACTGGTGCTAAGAATCTTACACTTACTCTGTAATCATGGATCAATCGGGGGAAAAATGACAAAATAAAGCATATTTACACCATTGTCTCAATTGCCTTTACTTGGTTTTTACTCATTTTACTTTTTTGTGCTTATTTTCTTTTTCTTTTTTTCTTTGTGACCAGTTCACATTTGTTTTCCTTTCATTTTTTGCCCTGGCTATGTCACTGGTTCAGTGTGGCCATTGTTGAGAGCTGAGTTGAGTTGAGTTGAGTTGAGTTGAGTTGAGTTGAGTGTGGTCACTGTTGAGAGCTGAGTTTAGTTTACAAGAAAACAGAAAGGAGGGGGGAAAGAGTAGTATTTTTAACTGAGATTTTGTAGGCCTGCTGTCGTGCAGGACATTGAAAAGTGGAGGCAGGGTGTGTGTGAGCTCACCTGTGTGTGTGTCTTTAAGACTGTTGCCCTGCTTTGTGTGGAGGAGCAGAGAGAGAGGGAGAGAGAGAGAGAGGGAGTCACGCTATCGACACTGAACATGCCTTAAACAGACACAAAAAGTGGAATAAACAATAGGAGACCGAGTTTTGACGTGTCTTAAAAGTCCCGTGGACGCTTCGTGACTGGAGACGGTGAGTTTGGAGTCGGGGTTTAGTTTTGTAACTTGTTTTTTGCCACATTCTTTTACATTCGTAGCGAGAGGAGTTTTCTCTCTCCCCTGCTCCTCTCCTCCGGGTAGGCGGGCGGTGTGTTCAGCCTGGCCGGGTGTCTGCACTCAGCAGGCGTACTGTCTCAGGCCTCTCTCCCGGGACCTAAGAAACAAAACAAGACTGTTTGGAGTGACTCAAATATGGGGAACAAATTACTGAAATGAGGTCCCACCTCGTAGACAAGCTTCTCCCCACGGTCTGAGTCTGTTTAACCGAAATGTACCGTCATTTTCACAGTTATTGTATTAGTTTATTCGTTTTTATTCAGTTTAATGCGAAGGAAGCCGAGGACTGTAGGTTTGCTGTTTTTCACTCGTACTAACGGTTTCTCCATCATACCTTTTTGAAGTTCTTCTTTATATGGACAAAAGTATTGGGACCCCTTAAGTATTGAATTCAGGAGGCTCCTTATTTCCACTTCTCAATGCTCCAGCATACCAAGACATTTTGGACAACGCCATGCTTCCAACTTTGTGGACACAGTTTGGGGACAAACCTTTTATACCCTAGCATGATTGTGCCCCGGTGCACAAAGCAAGGTCCATGAAGACATTGTTGGATGAGTTTTGGTGTGGAAGAACTTGCATGGCCCACACAGAGCCCTGACCTCCGGCCCATCCAACACCTTTGGGATAAACTGGAACACTCCAAAATCTTGTGGAAAGCCTGCCAAGAAGACTGGAGGCTGTTGTAGCTGCAAAGGGAGGACCGACTCCATCTTAAAGTCTATGTATTTGAATGAATGTGATTAAAATCCCTGTTTGTGTAATGGGCAGGGGTCCCAATACTTTTGTCCATGTGTGAAGGTTAACACCGATCCATTTGACCTGCAGTTTTATTAATTTTCTAACTCACATATGGATGCTTGTGTGGTATTATGTATGGTTTTTTTTTACTCTGTTTTCCAGCAGGTCACACTTGGCTGGTCAATTAGTGGAACTGCCCACTGCTTTGATGCTGCTGCCCCTCATTAACATAACACTGGGGAAGTGAAGTGTAGTCTGGGGTCTATCTGTTTTTCACCTGTGTGTGTGTGTGTGTGTGAGAGAGAGAGAGACTGAGAGAGACTGTTCCCCCCCCCTTATGGTGCCATTTGGCTGATAGGACACATGGTCTGGTCACACAATGAGGTTAAACCACACTCTGTCTTGTCTTTCCCTGATGGGCCTCTTACTTTTTAAGTGCTTTAAGAAGTTTCTGATGTTTTGTGCTCGTTCTTTAGTTGACCCAGGGTGGAGGAGGATGCAGCCCACCCAGGCACACGTCTCCTTCTTTTCGGCGCTGCTCCTGCTCCTGTCTCTCTTCTCCTTTTCTGCCGCCTGTAATAAAGCCCTGTGTGCCAGCGATGTTAGCAAATGTCTGATCCAGGTAAGTGCGGCTATAACACACATCCACTGCGTTTGCTTCACTGCAGCTCGTGTTTCATTTTTTTAGAAGCTGTGCCTGTAAGACCTCACTTGTGGGATTGTGGTTAAGTTTTGTGGCTGTTCAGACTGTTTCATTGTGTTTAAGGTGGGGATACGATCTTGTGGTAATGAAGGCTTCAACCAGGAATTTATGGACTCATTTTGCTTAAACCTACATCATATCCATGATGCCTTTTCTATTTGTCCAAGATAAAAATCACAACTTTCCAAATCCTTCAAATTATAAGCCTTAGTGAGTCATTTGTATGCTTTAAATCTTTTAAATGTTTATTAATAGCTAACATCGCATTAGTACTTGGACTCTGAAGTTCCATGCATTTTAGAAATGAAAATATTCTCCCCAGAAATCTATTCAGAGAAGTGATCAAAGCATGCCGAAAGCTTAAAAAGCTGATTTCTCGTACACCAGAATGGCCATGCTGGATCAGGTTCTGTGTTGTTCACGGTGGAGGTTAGGCCGCCTTTTTTCCCCCCTCGTCTTTGTGCACATCTGGAATGTGACCTCAACTCGGAGCTCCTCCTGCTGCTCTAGAGGCAGGCCGAGGTTGCGCAGAGCACTTCAAAACCACCACACTCTCACTTCATCAGGATCAGCTAAGTGCACTTCACTAGAAAAATGGACACACTCGCGCTCCATCAGCGTCAGTTCCGTTCTCTCCTATAGAAACAACTAGCCTGCACTCCGCATTAATTAACATCAGCTTCTTTAGCCCTGGCCTCTCTCGCTCACTGTACTGCCAGTGTCATGTTATTTCACAAATCAAAGCAGTGGAAGTAATGCATCGGTTCAGTCAGCCTCTACTTTATTAGGCTGTCATTATCACTTCAGTTTATTAAAATAAATTAAAAAATTGTTTAATCCTTTTAGAAGAGCAGGTTTTCTTTAGAAGTGGCAGTTTAAAATGTAACATTTCAAAGCCAGCTACGTGAGCAGACGTTTCCCTTCTGACTCATCGCAGATTGCCTCTATATTAACTTAAGTGAAGAGTTTGAGTCCTTGTCGGCTGGTGCCTTTTGTAAACCAGCTTCAGGTCTGGGTGAGTTAGAGTGAAGACAGGCAGCTATTTCTGTTTCTAGAATAATAAAAAAAAAAAAATTAATAAAAAAAAAAAAATATATATATAAACCTTGTTTATCTGCAAAAAGACCACACAAAAAATTTCTCTTTTCATTTCTCTTTATTTCAGCACTGTCGTTACAAAACATTTTATCTCTGAACTGTTTTCTTTTTACAAGTGAAAGAATTTCAAAAAATATTAAGTTAAGGCAAGATTTTATTAAATTAGTATTTTTGGACCATTCCTGTTGGTCCATAAAGAAATTTTCACACAGGGTAAACACTCATGTCAAAAAACAAAATCTAGAAGTATTTGTTGACCTGTGAAATGATTACTTGGACAATCGGTCTGGAGAGCCTATTGCAAAAGTAAGATAAGTGGATATAACCATAGAAACAAGCTTTTCTAGTTGTTTTTTTTAGTTTTCAGGTCAATTTTAAGGGAGCCTGTAGTGGTTTCTCTTCATTCTCAGTTCATGGCTGAATAAGTGTTGCATTGTAGGACATAATGGGCAGCGTAATTAAATAGGCCTTTGAAAGCCTGCTGCTGGCTAAATGAGGAAACTGGATCTGAGGGGAGCTCAGTGATGTTGCTCTTGTCTGTTTTTTCTCCTTTGTCCTTAGGATAGTTAGAAAATGTTCAGTCAACAGTAAAAGCCCATTTGCATTGATTCTTGGGTCTAAGTCCTCATGCGTTGTATTTCACAGGAACTGTGCCAGTGTAGGCCGTCAGATGGCAACTGCTCGTGCTGTAAGGAGTGTATGCTGTGCCTGGGCACGCTGTGGGAGGAGTGCTGTGATTGTGTAGGTGAGTGTGAGACTGCTGGTTGACTCCAAAACTTAATCATTCCCTGTTTCGTGATGCTATGGAATTGGAATCAACTGCAAAATTAGGAGTGTTTTCTGGGTCGGCTGGTGGTCTAGTAGTTAGGCAGTTGCCCCTGCGATCAGAAGGTCACGGGCTCGAATCCCAGGACTGCTAAAGGCACCACTGAGGTGTCTTTGAGCCAGGTACCGTCCCCCCACACTGCTCCTTGGGCCACCACCCCCCTTGGTGGATGCCCACTGCTTCACTTGGTGAATGGGTTAAATGCAGAGAGAGAATTTTACACTGTGTGCTGTGGTGTGACTAAGAGGCTACTTTACTTTACTTTATAGAAACAAAGTCCAGTGTAACCCCTTTAACCACTTACACACACACACACAAATTTATGGATCTTGCTAGTCCCATAATGGTCATGCACAAAGCAATTTTCAAAGGAATGTCAAAACAACGTGAAACTTTTGGAATTGATTCTAAGAACTGACTCAGTGTTTTTGAAACTGCACTGCGGGGCACTTTATTTTGGAGATATTACTTTTCCTTTCATTCTTTTTCCTGCTGGGAGACCTTTAAAACAAACATTTTGCAGATTATACCAGCTCTGATTTGTCATATTCTTGCATTTTGTACGTATTTTTTATAACGTAGGCTGCTTTTCATTCTCTTTCCCTTCTGGGAGGAAGATGAGTGCTGTAACCTGCTGTATGTTCAGTGTTTGAGAGGACCACATGCTGCTCCTGCTGTTGTGCTGTCTTGTTTGAGGGTGTCAGTATTTTGATCACAGCTGCGTTTACTTCGCCTGGCTCCCTCTCAGGCATGTGCAACCCCAAGAACTACAGCGACACACCTGCCACCTCGAAGAGCACAGTGGAGGAGCTCTACAGACCCATTCCCTCGCTCTTCAGAGCGCTCACTGAAGGAGAAGCGCCCATCAACATGATGGTGGTGTCCTTTCCTGTGGCTGAGGAGCTCTCTTACCACGAGAACCTGGTCTCCTTCTTGGAGACAATGGAGGACCAGCATCAGAACATCTCGCTTCCTGGCAACAGCATCCACGCCAGTTATGATAACACCCAAGGTAGGTGTAGTGTCAACATTTCTTTCTATTAGATCTTTTCCTTTTGATGCACATTTTAGCTGTTGACTTTTTTTTTTTGTTTGTTTCAGTCTCATGGCTTTTCATGTTCACTTGCTCTGTTGCTGAACTTCTACTAATTTGCTGGAAAGCAAATTCTTTGGAAATGAACTTGATCTCTATATTTGCATCTAGGCTCCTTAATTGGACTCCCGCAGAGGTGTTACTCTTCAGGAGAAAAATCTCTAAATCCGTTTCTAACTCCTGAAGGCTTGACTAATTAGCTGATGACTTGAATCAAGAGTGCTTAAAGAGGCAGAATGCAAATATCTACAGACCTGGAAGAATCCCAGTTCGACACACCTGATCAAAAAAGTTTATATATGAGTTTTTGGATTGTCATTGCGATATTGGCCCTTGTAATACTGATGTTACAGCAGGACTGAAATGTGGAAACAAGCCTTCAAACTCCACAGTTTTCATCAAAAAGAATGCAGGCCAGTCTTTAAAACATCAAGGATTAACTGATGTTTTTAATATATTTTGGACAAATGCATTATTATCGTATTAGTTTTGTCTTTTTTGCTTCTTTCTTCATCCATTCTATGCAGGTCTTTCTTGAAAACTCAAAATGTAGAATAAAAAAAGTCTTTACTGCTCATTGCATTAATATTGTGTCTCTCCTTTCCTCAGATAACATGTGCACTGTAGTGTATTTTGATGACTGTGTGTCAATCCGTCAGTGCAAGCAGTACTGCGAGTCGATGGGTGGCTCAAAATACCGCTGGTTTCACAATGCGTGCTGCGAGTGCATCGGACCTGAGTGCGTCGACTACGGCAGCAAAGCAGTGAAGTGTATGAACTGCCTCTTCTGACCCTGGGCTGTTCGCATGCCTTCGTGGGTGCTGTGGGTGGAGACATGCCACTGGAGGACGCTACAACGGGACCACAGGCTCAGGAGATGCTGACCTGAGGAAAAAAAATGCTACAATCATGTAAATTACAAGCCCTTGTATTTTTGCTCTTTGTGTTAAACTTTTACACTTTTCATAGGTCCCTAGCAGAGATTATATATAAATGGATTTTGTCCTTTTTTATATGCTTTTCAACTTTTTGCATAGCTAGTTGCTCTTCAAGCGGTACTTCCTATGCCAAATGAATGCTTTTAAAAGTGTAAGAAGGGGGCTGCCATACAAAATACTGTTTTGTTAGCGAATTGTTTACTGTCATTAAGGGCACCATATAAACACTTAGACAACTTTTATAAGGCATTTCAATGGACAAAGTAGCTGTGATCATGCATGTCATGTAACTTTAAACTGCTCATTGATTTTTAGCCTAATCCAGAGTAATTTGGTGGATTAGTCATAGACATTCCTCTACTTGCAGGCCTAGAGGTTATATTTATGACTCCTCTTAGGGTGTGGATGTGGAATTGATGCTTTTCCCTGAGGCTCTTTATACACATGAACCAAGGTTGTTATTCCAAGAAACCTGTGCCTTTATTTTTCTCTGCCTTAAAATAGTGCTTATTAAAAGACAGACATTTGGTTCTGATTGTGCTTCTGGAGTAACAATGTAAAGTTTGCAGGGGGGAGTGGTGGGTTACCGCATGAGCTGGGCATATAGCAGCACATCTGCTGAAAACACGGTGTGTGACAAGGAGGCTGGGAAAGCATGCTTTAATGCTACTTTTATGGGGATGGCAAACACCAAGAATCAACATTATTTAAAACCTGAGTTCTAAAAACTGCTTATGATGTAAAAAAAGGCCATCACTGTACTGCAAGTCTATAATTTGCAGTAAAAAAAAAAAAGCAATTGCTACCATGCATTTTAATTCAAATGTATTTTTTCACCACTGGTCATGCAAGTGTCATTACAGCTCTCCTTTAGTGTTTTCTTTCCTCTTTGGAGTTTCAGCATGCAGGTGCTTGAATCAGCCAGCCCAAGTCCCCCAGAACAAGAAAGGATGAGGGAGCAAGGCACTTTCACACTTTTTTTTTTTTTAATGATTGAATCTGGATTCTGGGTCAGATAACCCATGGCTGAGCTCATTTGAAGGGTGATGCAGTCTTCTCCCTCTGCATTGCATTCAAAGCCACACAAAGGAGTCTTTCTCTCCTGGGAGGAGACGGGTGAGGTCACATGACTACTCAGTCTTGGCCCTAATAGCAGAACTTCAACATGGCATCATCACTAGCCAGCATGCAAAAGCTCTTTGGCATTGCTGAGTTTATCAGACAGCCAGCTTGCATGTTAGCAGTTACATTAGTAGTGAATTGTTTTCAGACAGCCACAGTATAATGTTTGAGTTGAAATACACATCTTCAGCCATGTTATTGCTTATGAGAATTTTCAGACATGATGAAACTTTCTCTGTAATCAAGTGCCAGCAGTAGAGACACAAAGGAATATTTTTTCTGATGCCAAACCATTTAAAACAAGGGAAAATGCCCACGTGAACTACACTCATAAAGATCATACAGGTAGCAGGACTAAAATAGTCATTAAGTTTGTATATTTCCCTTGTGTTGTCCAAAGACTAATTTTATACTGCTATCATGTACAGCAGCATCCCACCTTCCAAAGTGGGGATTACTTTTTCTCTCGCACACATTTCCACACCAAAGTATAAAAACTGAGTTCATTGCTTGAATGGCCCCAGTTCATTTACATTAAAGACGCTGATAAAGTCCACTTTCTAGAAGCCACATGATACTGCAACCAAAGATGAAACGAAGCATCAGTCTAGACAATAAGCTGCATTTGAACTTTTATTTTGGGAAGGTTAAGAGAACATTTCAATTCTATTCATAATCACTGACCAAAATGGAAAAAAAGAACAGTTGATAAGGATATGTACAGTACAGGTGATGCTTAGGCCATGATGAAGCATTTAATTTTCAGGTTAAAATACCCCAGGTTTTGCGATGTGCAACAACCACACCATTGGATAATAAGTTTCCACATACTCCGCAAAATGGACCACTTGCGATTTTGGTTTAAAAAATGCAACAGTTCTTTTGTCCATTAAGACATGGGGGCCCTCCGTGCCGGGGAGCCCCGTGTCCATGGGTACAACAATGTGCTGCACTAGACTTAAAAACATTGGCTGCTCGAGCCCTTGAGGGGGGGAGGAAAAGCATGCTTTGTCAATCTGCAGCTCCCAGATTGCACTGGGGCAAAAAAAGGCTGAGGTGGTTACGGACTCCCCATTTTGAACAGATCTGCAGCATATGCATTGCTCACAGTACAGTATCAAAACAAATAGAGATAAAATGAGGGAAACGCTTGGCGCTACAGTCTTTCCTGCTAACGTGGTTTTGTGAAGCTGAGAATTACTGGCGTCCTGCTACGGAAGAGAGAAATGAAGGTCCATCAGTATGAGCCAGAGAAAAGAGAACAGGAATGGGTGGAAGATGATCAATGTCATCCGCAGCATGGGTTCGGGATATGTTGACATTTTTTAGTGCTTCACTGTGTAGTTTTTGATGTTTTGACAGCTCCAGATATTCAAGTATTCTCTGGTTTTAAGGAAGACACTTTTAAGGCTTCTGTGGCAAAAAGGAACGCACAAAAACAAAATTTCGTTGTAGTGAGTTGCTCTCAAGGGAATTAAGAGTTGGTTGATGCTTCTCCCAGAGCAGATATTTCTCAGTCTTTGTGCCCTTAGTAGAGGCCAGTCCATGCCCCTCAGCCACCATCCAGCATGAAGCTGACGGGTGGTGTGCGCGCGCACTCAGTAGGTGGAGGAAGTGGTGCTCATGGCGTCCTCATTAATGCGTGTGCTTCCTGGGTGCACGCTGGCAAAGTATTTGACATCCTTGTCCATGTCCATCTGCAGGGCCACCAGCGTCTGCTCCAGGGCCTCTTGGTGTGAGTTGGCCGAGTGTAGAAAATATTCTACAAAAGGACAGGGGAGAAAGATTTAAGTTCTCACCAAACATACATTTAACAGAAGTACAGCATTCATTTTTCAAGGACGTGCCATATTTTATGTCCATTATTTTCCTATTTAATGACGTGATTTTTCTGTAGAAATATTTTCAGCACATCAGAATTCAGTGTAGGAAAAATTTATATCACGGTATGTTTACAATTTCTGGTAGTTTTGGAATAAATCACAGTATTGTGACTTGGGCCCCCCCAGCAGAAATCTATTACAAAACAGTCATTACTGCTTTCTTTGTAGAACATCTTTTAAAAAGCAAAACATTTACAAACGATGAATATTAACTAAAGTTTAAACTAAAAATTTAAACTTTAAAATTTAAAATAGTTTTTAAAAATAAAAACTAAAAATTTAAACTAAAAAAGTGCAGTTCTAACCCCAAAAACATTTTCCAATACTATCCTTAATATTGGAAAAGTGAATATAAGCTTATTTATTGCATACTGGTATGATGGTAATTATGAAACTAATTTTTAAATGTTTTAAACCTTTAAAGTAGGCCAGCACAACTGACAGCAAAACACTTTTATTCTTGCATGTTTTCAGAGAGCTTGCTACTGCATCATAAAAAAAGACCCAAAGTGACCTTTAATATGCAAAGCTAATGTCTGTAGCCTGCTGATAACTACCAGGGAAAAGAAAGTCATTTCTGAGTTACGATTAGGTTGGTTCCGTTTGATAATTCAGGGGTTCCCATGAAAAGCAGAGAAACCAGTTTATATTATAAGATGTATTTATATCATCATAAACTTGAGTTGAATATCAAAGGTTTATGTGAATGTCCCAGTACAAAGAGGAGTTTATATACACGTTTAGTAGCAGTAAATAAACACAAAATAATTTAAAATGTTGCACCACTGACATTAGGGTTGGTTGGAATAAATTATGCTTTAGGCCTTCATTTTGAAAGTCTTATTTGTAACTGGTTTGTTGATCACAGAGTAAGCTGAGACAGAGTTTTTTTTGACAACACACCACAAAGACAATGTCCACTATTAAACTGCTGAATAAACTCTGACTAACCTCGTTCCATAAGGCTCTGGCGCAAGGTCTTGGCCAGCAGCACACGGACATTGGGCACAGGGTCGCATGCCAGCTGCAGCAGAGGAGCCAGCAGGTGCTCAGAAAAATGCTCCAATGCAACACAGTCCTCCTCTATGGCAAGCTGGAGAAAGTGAGTATTGAGGAAAATGGCAAGAGAGAGAGAGAGAGAGAACAAAGATGAGCAAAATAGTAAGAAATGCTAGTAAGAGCATTTCATGTGGCTGTCCTTACAAATAAAGGTTGTTCTCGAATGACCTGAGCATCTGGTAGGCTGCTTCACAACACAAACTGAAGAAGCACTCTGGAAGCAAAAACCCCTCTACACTGGCCATATGGCAGCAATGCTCCTGTTTCAACCATTGTTCACTGATTGTTTTCTAAACCAAAGGTGATAATGTGTGTACAACAGGGTACATGTAACTCAATGCAAAAATAAACAAAACAAAATGCATAAACTGTGTATTCAAACTAATGCCAAAACAGTGAGATTAAAAAACAAAACCAAAAATCCTTTAAGCCAGTTTGCTCCTTATTGGACAGTGTGGGTGTTCGTACTTACCTGACACACAAAAGCAAAAGCCTGGCGGCCTGACCATTTTGGCGAGTGGCAGAATTTATCCACCAACTCGCCAAGGAAATCCACCAGCAGTGCAGGGCATGTGGAAAGTTTTCTAATAATCTCACTGACCTGAATAGAGAAACAAACAGAAATACAGCACTGTGCGAATAAAAGGATTTATAAGTGTTTTTGCCTGTATGATAAACTGTTTGGATGTCCAGGGAAGAATAATACCCACATAGCTACAGCAAACCAACCATCCATTTGAAAAAAGTAAAATTCAAATACAAACATAAAAGAGAAACATAATGGGCTGTGTTTGTATAACTGCACATACCAGTCTGTAGGAAGTCCACCGCACAGAGGAGACTCTGTCTGTGCAGAGGCAGAACGCTAGAGGCCTCAGGTAATCATATACATCCTGCCCACTATAGAGCTCCAACAACAAGACTAACTGCCTGTCAGACAACACAAAAACATTTTATAGAATAAAACTGCCCATGTACAGATAAATATGACACTACACACATCACGATACTCATTAAATAGAACTGAATACGACAAAGAAGCAGAAATTATTTGCTCATGGGTACATTTAACCCCTGTACTGGACTCCATTTCAAACAGCAACTAAAACATTAACATATATTACACATTTATCTGTTTGCTGAAATTGTCAGAAAAAAAATTCTGAAAAATAAAAATTTGCTACCTTAAGGTACTAGTGGCAACACAGGTGTAGACTGTAAATGGTTGGGTGACAAAAGACCAAATATAAAAGCAGTATGGTAATTGTGGCAGCCAATTAAAATAAGTAACACTGGAATAACAAGAGTACTGTGAAAAAGTTTAAATGAATAAATAAAAACTTCAGACAGTAATCAAACGTGGGTGACAGATTATTGGATTACTGACATACCGCCTTGGAATTTCAAAGGTAGGGCAGCACTGACAAACCAATTAACATCAAAAGATCATACTCTGCTAGCTCCGATCTGAATCTCCAGTTCCTGCTGTTGTCTGTGACCAGGAACTCCTGCAGTTGGTACAGGTACTTCCGCCTAGTTTCCTGATGTAGCAGCTACAAGAGGAACAGAAATTGCTGAGTTAATAGCTTTATTGTGTGATCGATTGTGTGACAAAACTGCGAGAAGTGAAACTGATCCAAATACAAAAAGACAGCGGTAGAATAACAGCTATGCACAACAAATGAATACAGCCTTTCCCAGTAACATCATCTGAAGTGCTGACCAACCTTGAGGAAATCGTAGAGGTGCCTGAGGACTCCTATTCGCACCTCGTCCAGGTCCTTCAGAAAGCCGTTGAAGATGGGCACTAGGTCCTCAGCAGTCAACTGGTCCCCTAAAATCAGTGCCAACTCATGTATGGAGAAGGCTAGCGTCCGCCGCACCTTCCACTGAGAGGGGAAACAGAAAATGCGAGTTAGGCAGAAACATAATCAGAAACAAAAATAAAAAAGGAAGGGGTGGTGGAGAGATATATTGCATATACAGGTAAACTCTGAAGATACACTGTGTGTGTGTGTGTGTGTGTGTGTGTGTGTGTGTGTGTATATATGTGTGTGTGAGTGAGTGAGAGAGAGAGAGAGAGAGAGAGACTTGAGCTTGCATTTTGTCTTAAGGCACCTGCATGTCAGAGGCAAGCGTCTCAAAGGTATCTCTGAGGCAGTGCCAGTTCTGGCGGCCTAGTGTCAGGGCAACGCCCGGCAGGCTGTAGGCGCAGTGCTTGGCAATCTCCATATCAACGGTCTGAGCCCGTGACGGGTCCGTCATAGACAGGTACTGATCCAGCAGCGCTTGAGGTACTACATTCTACAGCATGCCACAAAGACAAGAAACATGTTCACACACGCCTGTCAGCAGACCTTCAAAATGTGTGTAAACATTCCTAACAAGCAAACAAGCAACATAACCTCAGTACAAATTGTAAAAAAAAACTGCAATGTACAGAGCTGGAATGGTCACATTACTTTGAACCAAGCACAAAGTTCAACCTGATTTAATTAAAAATGCTGAACTCATGTAATAACGCAACTGTGATGTACCGATCAGAAATGGGGAAAATGAGCACAAAGCACCGGTGTGTATTACGTTGATCAAAAACACTGCTGTGGGTAAAAGCTCTACCTGCAAATTAGGTATTTTTCATCCTTCACCTGTTGTTTGGATTTTTTCTCCTCTTCTGGACTCATACTGCTGTCACTTAACTCTGATTCATCGCCATGACTCATTGGTAGGGTGGAATCACGGCTCTGAAATACACGAACACCTTACGGTCTCAGACATGTGACTCAATTCAGCAATTATTTGTCAAATAGGGGAGTACACACAGTTTTAAATAAGAATGTGCAACATATAGTAAACATAGGGTCTACTTATATAATCAGTAGCAAAAACTGATCGTAGATCAGCGGCCCTCTGTATACCTCAACATCAGTCGAGTCAATCAGAGGGACATGGCGAGAGCTGAAAGGGTTGTCATGAGCCTGCCGAGGCTCCAGGAACGCCTCTTCGAGGTGCGTGTCCAATGTCGTGGCTCTCAAAGCGGCAGTCAACACATCTACTTGTGCTGTCAAACATAAACAAGATTAGGGATGCTGAATGAATGTCACTGCCCAAATATGTAATTTATATTTATTAATAAAATGCTGACTACATAGAAATCCTGGGAAAACTACATTCTTATGGATACTGGAGGATCAGAGCCTGAATACCTTAAAAAATTATGCAGGGTTATGCAGGGTTTTGGTTTGATGCAGGCCTGAACATGCTGCTTTTGCGTGAGCAAAGCAACCAGTGATTAACACAGATACCTGCTTGCTTTGTCAAACACAGCTATGTAATATACGCATTATTGCACAACACTAGGCTTTCTCAAACAGATTCATATCTACAGTGTAAAACCATAATAGCACAGTAATTTAGGTTCATGACGTATAATATTACCAAACCCAATTACTTGACAAATTAAGGATCAACTGGATAATCATAATCCTCTTACCATCCACATTATGACCTTATATGACATGCAAGTGTATACATACAGGTTAAAGAAGGGGGAAAAAAACCCAAAAAAAACAATAAAGATATGATGCAAGCAACAGCTAAATCCAAAACCCCAAACATCGAACTTTGGCTATATGACGTGATTTTTTTTTTTCTAATTTCCTATTTGTTCAGTTTTGTCACAACATCTACATTTTTAATTTCAATACAAGACTTTGAACAATGAAGACCATTTTTATACCAAAGGCAGAAGACAAAATTTAGATTTCTCTTCAAGAATTTTATAAATTTTATACAAGAATTATCCTTGTTTAAAAACAGACCATGGCATTTAAATGTGAACTACACACACACACACACACACACACACACACACACACACACACACACACACACACACACACACACACAGTGACCATCAAAAAAAAAAAAAAAAATCCTAGTGAGACAATGCAAATCACCTCTCATAATGTCACATTCAGAAGTCAGGAGAAGGCTAGTCCAAAGCTTCTCATGTTCACACAAGCAGTGCTGACAGAGCAGCAAGAGAAACAACAAACTTAACAACCAAATTCTTTTTTTTTTTTTTTTTTTTTTTTTTTTTTTTTTTAAATGGAACATTGGGTTGTTGAAACAACGGCCTTGGCATTTATTTATTAGGTGCTTTACCGTAATAGTCATTCAAGTTAGTTTAGCGGTCATTAGCCCTTACGCCTCTTCTGTTGCATTCATGACACACTAGAAGTTGGGAAATTCAGCGTCTGATTTACCCAACCTGACGTCAAACTACAATCATGGTTTTCTCTGTTGTGACTAGTGCTAATTAATTCCTTTTAAAGAGTAATATACTATAGTATGCAATACGTTTGTGTTCTTAAAATATAAGTGAAGTTGTCAGCACTACAGTTTTTGCAAAGACGTTTCCAATGATAGATACTGGCCCATTTGTGTTCCTGAGCTTCACTGATATGAACACTAATGTGAAGCAATAACCCCAGAATAGGATAAGACAGATTTAACATGACAACAGTTTAATAAGACAGCTTGTTAATTGTTACTATGATATTGAAATCAGAAGCAAACACCCTAAAACCAGCCTGGGCTTAGGCCAGCTAAAACAGGTTGGGGGGAAAGTAAATGTAAATGTAAAGTAAATGGACTGAATCATATCCAGAAGTAAAGAATAGAGTACAATAAATTCATTTAATCATCAAACAGGATGATGCAGTAATATTGGGACATCTAAGGGAGTCAGTGTGGAAAGTGTTGTTTGTAAATGCTAATAGTCAGAAGTCCCTCATAACCTGCATTAGGTGTGTCAGGGCTCCAGAAAGGTACATCACCAAGACCAATACTGGGGACGCCATCTTAAACTCTGTGTGTCCACAAGCAGGAATACATTTCCTTTCCTCAGAAACATAACTACATACCTAAGATGTGCTTCATATAAGTTACTTAATGATAAGACAAGATTTATAAATTATTAATTTTAGAAATAAGCACTACAATCACATACAAATATTTAGGGATCCACAAAAGGGCACACTGTAAAGATTTCTGAGCGAGAGTGGTGAGCTGCTGTCATTAGATCCGTGGCAGAGAAATGCAGAATTAGCTGCAGCTGCAGCAAAGAGCTGATGACCTCGTGCTGTTTGCGGCACGGCAGAAATAAAGCAGCACTGTTGGATAATGAAAGAAGCATAGAACTCTGTCTTCCTCTGGATCAATACAGGCAGCATGAAGAAACCCCACACTAACACCGCACATGATTTAAGGGTTGGGTTCAGGATGGGAATGAATTTCCTATGTTGCTGATATGTTAAAGGCATTTAATATAGCATTATTGGGCCTGTTACGTTATGCAAGGCATCCCTTTGTTAAATTAGTAGCACGTTATTTACTTTACTTAAATAGAATAAAATAAAATGCTAGTTTACATTACATGAAGTCAAGCTAAACTTTGGTTAACCCATGACTGTGTTAGATCACGCAGTTGTCAACATTTCACACACCCTTTTCTATTCATTGTTTGCCCAATTTCCCGAGCTCATTTCCTTCCACCAGAAACAAAAGCATCAGGGCCTGGCCGCCCAGCCATTTTAAGTCCCTGGTGAGGAGGAACGGTGTCTGAAATCCATTACAGAGGGCGAGGAGCATATAACTCGCACGGTCCAATCGATTTGTGGAAAACAAATATGTATTGTCTCAATGAACACTGCATCAAGCATGGAATTAGTGATGATCTTTAACAGGCCTCAAGGTAAACATTTAAGCAGTTAAGAGGCTGAAGTGCACACCGAATGCATCTTTCAAGGTGTCTAGTTGGCAATGCACCTAAAAAGTCTGGATAATTAAGTATGTAACAAGAATCTGAAATGCTGAGCCAAGCCATCATTTAATAGTCTAAGTTGTTGAAAGCCTGCTAGATGCATCTGCTCAGGATTGGTTTTTGGCATTAAATCTTTAAACTGACTAAAACAAGTATTACGTTACAAATGCTGAAAAAGGCAGAAAAAGCTGCTGAGATTGAAGGGTTTGCTACTGGCAAAAAAACTTTACTGAAGGACAACAGGAACTTCATGGCTCATTAGCCAACAATCTAAAGCTTATTCTGCTTTATGCTGCATATTCAGGTAATACAGTAAACCCCCGACATTCACGTTGGTTACATTCCAAAAGCACCCGCGAATGGTGAAAAAAAAAATCGTGAAAGTTGTTATGTGGTACAAAAATTTGTATAGTGTACAAAAATTTGTATAGTGTAAACCCTAAATAAGGCCCCAAATATGCGCTCAAAACACCTTTAATTTCATTTTAAACTCAATACATTACCCAGCAAATGTAAAGGTAAACCCATATTCGTACTGAACAGTGTACACTGAACTACCGCAGTGCTAGAATGTAAAATACCCATGTTACCCCTGCACAGACTGTACTGTAACTCATGCATGCGTGTTTTCTTTGGTATAAGTAGGTAAATACAGTAATACATTAATTTAATTTACAGTAATAAAAATTCAGGGCTTTAAGAACAAAACGAAAAACACGAGAACACTCAAAGACACTTCACGGGGGAAATTCTGGACTGTAGCTGCCACAGATGCGTCACAGGGCAGCAGCCAATCATCAGCAAGGAGAAATAAATAACGTTCTTGGATTGGCTACTTTCAAAGCTCCCGTCTTTGAGTACAGGTGACTGTGATGTCCGGGCCTCGTCCTCGTGCTGGTTGTTTATGTTTGGGGATCAGTTCCCTGCCCTGAATATTTTGGTGTGAAACAACCCAGTTTCACAAAACTTTCATAAGTTGCTTTTCCAACTGCATGGTTCTAGGTCGACTCTATTCTGCTCGCTTTTTGGTACCTGGTTCTTTGTTCATACCCCCCTTGATTAAGGAGGTTTGACCACAAGAACCTGTCGTGATGTTATCATCCATGTGACAGACACAGTAACAACGGAGAATACTAAAGTGACAATACTAAAGGGATGGGAATAGGTTCATGAATTGAGAATTTATCCGGGGATAGAATATAGTGGTTGCTACTACATACGCGATACAGCCGTGTTAAAAAATATCCGTATAACATACCGTAACATGTTTAACTACTGTTAGTATAGGGATGTTTTAAATACTACAGTTTTGGGCCTATTTATCATATTAGGGATCATGCATCAGTTTGCATACATATGGATTTTTAAAAAAAAGCACACCTGCCATTTTCATCTTTTTGCACAATGAACTAAATGGCTTGCCATTATCGCCCATTTCATTTAGTCAAGCCCATCTTCACTTCCTTTAATAGAAGCGCATCCATGCTGGCAAAACCGAAGGCAAATTGACACGCGAGTGATGCAAATCGAAGGGCCTATGTCCTGTAAAATATGGCTTTACGGACTATTTATGTAGTCACATTTACAAATAGCCCAAACTCATTGTAAAGCAGGCTGAATACTGCAGACTGTTGCTTACAAAGATCCCGACCCAAAACACCGATTTAGAGCAACTTCCCACTGCCATTCCTCTGTTAACAGCAAAGAAAACGGACTCCAAAACTGCTGTTATTTATTTATTTTAAAAGGAGCATAAGCTCTCGCAGCACTTGCAACACCGGAGCTACTGTCCTAAGTCTTGAGCTTCGGAGTTTTGGGTTCTGTATCTATTTAAGCAACGGGTTTTCTCCACTGTTTTCCCACCTTTTTTTTAGCTACTATAAGTGAACCATGACACACCACTGCCTTCCAATCATAAATAAGGGGGGGGGGGGGCACACTCCCAAAACTGTATAGATCTGCTGTAGGAGGACAACACTCGCTGTGCGATGTCAGTCACGGCTCAGGTCCGGCAGGATGGTGCTCAAAAGATGTTTAATGCTTATGTTAAACAGATGCTAGATGGGCTAAATGCTTCGTGTAAATCTAGAACAATAAACTGTAATTATTCAATAGGTTCAGGACTCAAGTAAGTTGTTAATTTGAACACAATCCTCAAACAAGAGCAAAGTGCCTGAATATACAGCAGAGCCATGAACAGTTCGACCCTTTACTCTCTCTAGTTTTAGCTAACAGTCTACAGGCTAATCTAGCGTCTTTCTGAAAATAAACAGAAATAACACAACAGCGCCATATGAACTAGGTACTTACAATCTGTAATGACGCAAACACATACAGTAAAGAACTGATACAACACTGTCAGAGGATCTTAAGTGAACAGGGTAAGTTGGAACATAACTGCAAGTTCCTAAGCACAGTTTCCCCATGTCTCTCTCTCTCGCACTAGAGACACACACAGTCCTTCGCATGCACCAGAGCTCTCTTTACAATACAGCCCCGCCCATTTTTTTCCTTCTGATCTGCATCAATCTCATTATTAACCTTTAGTGCACTCAGTTGAAGGAAATCCGTCATAAACTTTAATCCATGCATACATCAAAACACTTGAAGAGCTTATGTTTTCATATTCTGAAGAGGAAATGCCCGCAAACACATGAGTATGCAAGCAACACCTTGATTCTAGACAAAAAGGGCTGAGGTAGAATAGAGGCCAGCTCAAACCTCAGACCTCAAACCCAATGAAATATTACAGGGTGACATTAAAAATGCCATTTCTGAGGCAAAAAAAACCAAGATCTGTGGAATGTAGTTCATTCATCCTGGGCTGAAATATCTGTTTATAGGTGCCAGAAGCTGACTCAATGCAACAGTTTTGTTTTTTTTTTAAACAGATTAATATTCCTTTTCTTTGCTTCATGTAAAAGAATAACACAGTCTTGATAAAAATGTTTCCACTATATCTGAAATATAGAAATAAATGCTATCTAAAAATATTTCACTTTATTTTTTTTTAAACACATTACTTTTTTTGAACGGGGGTTACGTTCTAAGAGCACCCGCGTATAGTGAAAAAACGCTTTCAATACCAGCACCAATACTGAAACCTTTAGCAGGTTTGACTTGTTTTGTCTTTGAAAGTTACTATACTCTGCCATGGCCCCGGAATAGGCTCAGAGTACATGCAACCCTAGAGAATTAAGCAGTTACAGAAAGTGAGTGAGTGAAGTTACTATACATCTTACAGTATGCCATTAGGCCTTAGGTCTGAAACAGTTACCTTTATTAATATTACAGAATAACTTGAATTTACATTGTCGAAGTGGCCTGCAACCCGGAGACAGTTAATGACTCAACCTGAAGAAAACAGCAACTCACCTATCAAATCTTTTCTGTACGTTTCAATGTAAAAGAAAAAGAACTATGGCTGAACATTCAAAGAGGAAAGAAGTCTGGGAGCATTCCCTTAAAACAAATTAGAAAGCAGTCTCAGAACAAGTCTGACTTAATTTTCCACAGAAGCACAATATCTTCAACCACCTTAACTGATGAACATCCAGGTGTAGAATTTGAAGCAGCAGTTCAGTCAGTAAATAATATCCTTCCCACCATGCCAGTGTTCCGACAAGCCAAACTACATCTACTCTCTGAGAACACGCAGTTCACTCTTACTGATAAAACAAGCTAACACTACCCTTACAAAAAAATACTAGAGCTTTCCTTTTTACATTAACACTAGCCACTGGAAAATGAGTATCAGTAGATGTATTTAGCAGGTACTTCAAAATAAATGACTTAACATACATTCAGCTCATCATGCTATAACAGTGTTGCACATATTAGGTTACATTTATAATTAGGTGTGTTACAAGAATCCCAGGTCCCAAATTTAATTCGAGAGCTACTGATTTGGTATTCTCATGATATTTTAGACAAAATTTGAATGAAGAAATTATGACTATGTTCACGTTTTCACTTAATACCTAGAAGACAGGAAGTTGAGTGGGTTGGAGTGCTGAAGTGTTTTTTTTTTTTTTTTTATCAGTACATACCATTTGCAAACTGGTCTTCAAACAATGCTGTTGCACTCAATTGCTTATTAGAATGTTTAATATTTTACAGTAACCAAAAATATACTTAAATCGCTAATTAATTTACATGAGCCATCAAAATCAGCACCCTGTAATCCCACAGAAGAAACACATGGTGAACACAAACATGACACGATATGAGTTTCTTACAGGATCAAATATGTTCAGTTCCTGAACACCTAAGACAGATTGTGTGCTGACGTCGGCTAGATACTAATAATCACAGATATCGATATGTCATCTCTAATCTTATAATACACTGGGACAAAAACACTGAAAAAAAAATGCTCAGGACAGGGATGCTTCCAAGCCCTGTAAACATGAGGCAACCATTAAATCTACTGAACAGCTCTACTCACCTTTGACATCAGGGTCATCAATGTGGGGCTCCAAGTTCTCAATGAGTTCCTCCAGTTGCTTCCTGCCCAGAGCAGGTGTGGAGACCTGGAAAGAGGGGCTGTTACTAAAGAGCTCATTGCTGTTGTTGCACTTCTGCTCCAAAAGCTCCAGGTCAAGGTCTATCTGTGGAATGGGCATCCTCCAGTAGTGGAATGAGTTATACAGCTCCTGCTCAGGAATCTCGACTTTCTCTGCCTCTGGGCATGACAATGTAGAGGAGTTCTCCTCTGAACTGGGATTTACAACAGATTCAGAGACTTTGTCATGTGGGTCGTCCTCAGTGGGGGCCTGGGATGGGTGCGTTGGATCCTCTGCCATATGGACTTCCGAGTTTGAATGATGTTCCTGTGACTTAAGTTCATCCTTAAGTGGACCTGGGTCTGGGTCATCTGGCTGATGAAGGCACTTTGGGCTCAACCTCTCAGGGTCAATGTCGCAGCAGGACTCATCCAGATGCAACGCTTCAGCAACCTGTTCCCCTCCCCCCTCTACCGCCACATCCACACCCTCCTGCTCTGACCTGCACAGCTGACCTTCACAGTGCTCCTGAGTACAGGGAGGATTCTGAGAAATGCAGTCTTCTTGTGGGGAAACAGCAATTTGATTATGTTGGAGGCTCTGAGCACAGTCATCTGTAGCAGAAGTGGGGGAGCTGTCTGCGGCAGGTGTAGTAGTGTTTGGGGATTTCTCACCAGTCCTGGATGAATCAAATAGAGAAAGCAAAAATAAGTGAATTACCAAGCTTATTTCAACATTGAGGCAATGCAAAGTTTGCAAAGATCATAATGCCTATGAAAGACCATTCATACTGCTTCTGTGACTGCTGACTACTCCAGTCAGCCTCTTCTGCCCCTTCTCTGAAGTACTGGCCCACATTAGTGGTTGGGCTGGCAAACGTAGAGATGAATTGGCCCAGGGACTGGAACGCAGCCTGACGTACCTGATGGTGACATTACATGGAGTAATTATCTATTCGTACAACACAAACACCCAATACAGGTACTATGCACACAATCTGAAAAAGTAGGACAAAGATCAAAGCAGTTCTGAAATGTATTCAGTCGTAAATCACATGTCCAAACTAGATACTAGGAAAAGAATAAAAGGGGAAAACAAGCAAAAAATAACCACCCCACAAAAAAAAACAAAAAAGAAAAAAAACAAAAAACAAACATTTATCTAAACAAACCAGTCCAACTGTTCCAATTCAAACTCAAACAAACATCCTGAAAGGAGTTGCCCAGGGGAGCAGGAAGTCACGCACCCAGCGGGAGGGATCACTGATGAGGTTGATGAAAAGAGAAGAGAGTTTGGTCCTGCGCACTTCCTGAGAGGTTGCTGAGGACACGGTCATGAAGCACTCGGCACAGGCCTTCCGTACCCCCCACACGTTATCCGAGCATAGCTGGAAAAAACGCGGCAGCTGCACAGGAAAAGAAATGAAAAAACAACAAGCCTACAATTGGACAGGGAACTCACTTCCCCTAAAATGCAATTCATTTCATTCCAGTAGCTTGTCATCATTTGCAAGCTGATCAGGTTAGAAAAACACATTTGAGAGGAAAAAAGTCACAAAGGAATAAGTGAAAATTAGCGAACTCCATTCCTTTATCAAATATGCTTCCACATACACTCAAAACACTTATGAGACAATTAAGGAAAATTAAGCCCGATTTACCTAGATTGTACACACGTGCTTACAACTTCTATTAAAAGAAAAAAAAAACAACAACAACAACAAAAAAACTCCAAACACAAATAAAAAGAAAACACACATACCAATAATTCTTCTGTTGCTTCTCCTCCAACAACACTACAAATATCCCCAAAATTTGCTGCACAGACCTTAAGAGAAGAAGTGAAATTTATTCATGGCACATTCAGTCTTGGAAAGTCTATATCAACTTCTCTATCCACGATGGGTTTTAAAACTAAGAGTCCTCATAAATAACAACCTTGCGCACATGGAACATCCTGCAGTCACAACACATCTCACAAAAGCGTGGAAGGAAGAGGCGCTCTGTGATGTCCTTCCCCACCATCGGTGCCATTTTACAAATAATCTGTTTTCAAACGAGTTTAAAAATAGTTTTTACACAAACAGTAATATTGAACTGATTAGATCATCAGATCAGATGATTAAACTGTCCCCTGAAAACTCACTGCCATAGCTTCAGTCTTGACGTCATCATTGCTGTCTGGAGCAGTGAGGTCCACAAGGACGGGACAGACAAGTTTCTCAATGTCCACTCGATCTATCAGTTCCTGCTCCAGCAGCATCAAGAGGGCTGCCTGGCTTGTCTTCCTAACCTGCCAGGCAATTATGTTGGGAATACTTGTAAGAAACGAACATATTTCACATCCTCACAATGCCTATACACTGGTATACTAGCAATCACCAAAGATTTTCTTTAACCTTTTTTTCAGACGTGGGTTGGTGATGGGTTAGATATATTACCAAGCAAGTTTGATTTATTTATTGTAAGTTGAGTTACAGTAATTTTTTGTATTCACACAACGACAAACATGCCACGTCTCAAAAGAGTGAGAAAAGTAACTATTTAAACAAAAAAGGATTTTTGGTGTTTCAGTCTGAAATGGATAATAGTGAATTACACACATGAGCAGTGGCTATAACTCCATGATGTAATCATACCTACTAAACCACAGGTTTTTATAAAGGAAAGTTAAAATGAACTTACCAGGTTGTTCTGGTCTGCTAAGTATCTCACAACAATTGGCAGCAAATACTTTGAAAATGCGAATGGAATGGAAGGCCTGTTCTCTTGGCAGAAAATGGCGATATGAGGAATTTGTTCCATAAGCTCTGCTCGAACTGTAGGCTCTAAAAAGACACAGTCTAATATAATATGCATGAATACACATGATCACAGGGCTATAATCATAAAGTGTCATATTTCAGAGTCACAGTGATAAAAGTATAAGCACATAGTGAAAGCCAGGGACGTTTTGCAACTTGGCAAATGGAACCACTGCAGGCGTGCAACTTTCATTTCCATGCAGTACAATCACGACGTGCACCAAAGATGCATCAGAATGACACAAACAGGAAAGTAGCCCAAATATGTTCCTCACTATTTCATTGGTGACATACTTTATCAAACGTATTCTCAAACTCAGACAATTCTTGCTACTGCACTCTCCAACTGTGCACTCTCCAGCAAGCAAATCAAGCTATACTCTAAGACCTCTCTAGAACATGTGACAGAGGTAAGTGGATAAGGCTAGACAGTTAGCCATATGTGCAAAAACGCGAGTGTTTCTTTTTTGTGAAATGCTACCATAGAGCAAACCCTTTAATAAGTCACAGCAGCTCCATCAAACATTAATGGGCCCCCTCAGTCTTGGTGTCCTGCCAAAGGGATGCCAAAGGGATTGAGTTTTCCAATTGCTTTTGAAAAACTCAACCTGAGACGTGTGAGGGACAGGAGATACTTTTGAATACCGTTTTTGCTTAGGAAGGTGCAAACAAGTACAAGCACACAGTTATATGAGGGAGGGGGAGGGGAGAGAAAAAAAAACAAACAAAAAAAAACAGTAGATGCAGAATATTAAGACAAACTAAGCTGTTGTGTCAAATTAAGGCTTACCCGAGTCATCAGCAAGTCTGCTTACTCTCTCCAGAACTGCAATACAATCCTTCTCATCCTCGCTGACTGCTTTAAGCGTATCCAGCAAACTCCGGGCCACCATCTGTCTGTGGGTGAAATACTAATGAATGGTGTATCCCATGGCGAGCATCCTCTGCATACTAATGTTAAAATTAATGCACACATTATTATTTTTTTTTAAACTGAATGATTCTTAATTTGTGCAAGACTAGTGTTAGCATTAGTGTTACATTTACGGCATTTATCAGATGCTTTTATCCAAAGCGACTTCCATTCCCTAACTACAGGGGACAGTCTCCTTGGAGCAACTTTGGGTTAAGGGTCTTGCTCAGGGACTCAATGGTGGTTTTGCTGAAGGTAGGAGTTGAACCCATGACCTCTTGGTCCAGAGGCAAGTACCCTACCACTAGGCCACCACCACCCCAGCCGATCCAGCCGATCCAGCCGATCCAGCCAATCCAGCCAATCCAGCCAAAAGTGGTCCTGTGGTATGAAGCTGACAACTGCTGAAGCCTAATTTAATGATTAAATCAGAATGCATGGACAAAAAACCAGTGTAGTCTCTACCTGTGAATGAATAAGGCAGGTGTTTCTGATAAAGTGGCCAGTAAGCGCACACACAGTAACGGGCATAAGAATCTGCACTGACAAGTGTTCGTTTTCTTGCTCTACTTTCATTGCTGTTAGTCTTCGACTCCCATATCTTTCAAATCAAGCTACACACTGCAACCTTGAGGCTTATCAGAACACCTGGGCACAAGATTGTTTTGGCGGGGCTGTAATGTACACCATTACGAGGAGGACAGAAAATAACGTCTTTTCTTTTAGTAGGTCATGAAAACATGTGTATAATGTTCTGCATACTAGTAGGGACGCAGTGATATGGCGTTCGTGCTGATACAGTGGTGCCCAAATGTCTGAGACCTTGTTGAAAACATGGATTTTAACCTAGAAATGACCAATAATTGTATATTTTTGAAGAAAAAAACACAGTAAAGGAAGGTTATGATCAGTAAAATGAAGAACAAACAAGATTTGGAACCAGTTCTGGATCACTGTTTAAATGTAAGAAAATCTGTGACACTAACCCCGTTAAGGCCTTTGAATAAAAAGGTCTGTTTCCTGAGTCTCATTCTTTTGATTAAAATGTGTATTCGGGTGACACGTGGATCTGATCTACTCATCCAAGGCTTCTGTTCAAACTGAGTTTAAACCATTAAAGCAAAATGGATAAAATTCTGTAATTCATGTACATTGTCTCATAATTTGTAATAATAAAAGCGGAAGATTTTTTCACTAGTGGTCTCAGACCATTGGCCACCACAGTATCTGCCATTGTCGATACATATACATTTTTAAAATGTAGAAATTGGGCTTAAGTCTATCTGAATTAGTATTACAGAGAAACGTAACATTTACTCCTATAAGGTGTCAAATGGACATTATAATAAAGGGAGTTACAGCTGTAAAATCTGACTGGCTGAGACAGGATTGAAGCTGTTGAAGATGTTTGTAAAATTGTTGTGCTCTAAAGCTGCTTGTACCAATGATGAACTGATAGATGCAGTAAGAACCCAGTTTTGCTTGCACTAACTGGCTCATTACTTTTTTGTTATTTACATCCAGGCTAATGAAAACCTCAATGGAACCTCAAATGAAAGTATTACTTTATGACTCACTGTCAGACTGCAATATGCTCAAGTAAACATTGCATATTGAGTATTGAATACGTCGCTGACATGTCCATCATGCATCAAAGGTGTGTTTTACAGCTGCCTTTTGTCAGATAAGGTTAGGTATATTAAAATCCTTATTTCCTATATGGTGTACTATGTAAGAAATTCTGTTCTGTACATTACTGTGCAAAAGACTCCAACGCAAATGATTTAAAACCAGTCATCTCAGTATGTGATAATTTAATGTGTCTTTCTGCTATCAAAGTTAACATTAAAATAAATACAAAACAAATAAGAAAGCAGCAAAAAGCATCCAGATTTGATTTGTTTGTATTTTATGAGTTGGTGAGGAGAACACAGGTTCGGTTCCAGATTCCTCCTCGGTTCTTCCAGCTGTTGTCTGGATTTGTGAAATTCCATCAGCAGCTCCTGATTTAATTGAATGAAGGACTGATTGAGTCAAACCAGTATTCTGAGGGAAACTAGAAGTAATACTGGGATTCCACAAGTTACATGCTGATAAACTGTACATAAAATTACTATTTACTGCATAATGCTATTTGTATTTATTCTGTTCTTTAGTATTTAGCAGTATTCATGTAAAAAAACACACTGCTCATCTAAACAGACTTTTGCACAATTATGCTCCACGTGGGTGCAGGGGCCTATTTTTAGAATTACTACATACTGTATTATGTTACATTTAATATTATAAGACAAAACCGTTCAAAGGTTAATGACATGAATCCAGTATGTAAGGATGGGCGACTGAACGTTCTTGTCCTCCTCCAGCAGTCCTTGGTTGCTCGGCAACATACTCTATCCATGCATCATCTGAGCGGCTTATCCTAATCACTGTCATGGGGGATGCGGTTCCTGTCCCAGCGCTGACAGGGAAACACACTGGACAGGCTGCCGATCCATCACAGTAACATTCTCCAATGAATAATTGTTTATTGCAAGTACTACTAAAAATAAGTTAATTATTTATTGAAAAAAAACGTTTATTGTATTTTATGTTATCCATCGTTTTGTAAAAGCAATAAGACACATGAAGCTGTTTGTTTGAGCTATTTCGCTCTGCTTTGCATCGGGCCTGATGCTACGCGTGCCTTTTAATGTTATTTGTGTTTATTGTAATATTAACATTTTAACACTAATTTAGCACTACTGCCAAGTAGTAAACAGCTTTTAAGGATAATTTTCTCAGGTGCATAGGACTGTAGAAATAACACAGAAATAAGACATGGTTTTACCAGACATTTCAGTAAGTGAGATTGGTCCTCAACAGATGAGTTTTCAGTCAGCGCTTGAGGACAGTTAGGGACTGGTGGAAGGACAGAAGAGTGCTTGTCTTCCAAGCTGAAAGCGTTCTTGGTACAGAGTTTTGACCATTGCTCTCATCAAATACTAATTTGAAATGTCTTTAGATGCAAACATTCCTTTTTTTAAAGTAAATATCTGCTCATCTGCTAAATATTACATGTCTATTAAATGATACATTGTGTAATATTATATGTTATATATTTTACATATTTTATTGTAAACTGGAGTCCATTTGTTTATCACAAATGATCACACACCCACCCTTCATTCGTCATTGGACCAGTCATTGTTTGGGTGGTGGTCCATTCTCAGCACAGCAGTGACATTGACATGGTAGTGTATATGTGGTGTTGGAGTTTTTACACACATCAAGTTCACAGGTTGAACAGTGGTTCTTCCCCCACAAGAGGTCCACCATCCAAGTCCTGCGGTCAGGAACTGGCCATTCATGAAGGGTTACACAAACTGTGTATCAGTATCTCTAAGTTCACAATCTCTAAGTGTACACCAGAAAGGCAGGATTCTGTAATAATGGTGAGAGTGATGGTATCTGCTCACATTTTGCATCAATATAAATTCTGCTCAGGCCCAGGTTCCCTGTGGAGTCTTATTTTCAGCTCGTCTAGGTGCGTGCAGCACTTACCCACATCCTGCTGGTGTGTTCACATATTTATTTTGCCGTAAGTGCAGAAAAGGACACCAGCTGTGATGGGGAATAGGTGCAGGGATAAATACGTTTAGAACATTCATGTAGTGCTAGCAAAGGCTTGGGTTGATAATAACATCATCTCATTGCAATATTTGATCATTGTGTTTTATGAACTAATTATTTGAATTCATTTGTTTACTAGCTACCGGTTATGGACGCAGCCTTTGCCCTGATGTTGGCAAAATTTCCATTCAGCCCTTAAAAAATGTGTAGATTCGCCACTGTGATAACATTAGCTTTTTCCTTAAAAAGATGCCTGATGTATCCTAACAATGTAACCTTTCACATACAATTAGCATCATTTAATCGATTTTAGGGATCCCAAGTGGTACAACCATGAAAGCATAGGCTGATTCTGTTTCTAACAGAAGTGAAAGTTAATGTTCTCCTCCAAGCGTGTTGAGCTGTCCAGTTATATTGCATACACAATTAGAAAAGAGGCAGTGGTGCTTCATGTGACTTGGGAAACTCTTGCTATAATTCACCATATTAGCACTGGAAGTACTGTGATTGGTGGAGAACTAGCTAGCAGATGGAACTGAACATTCATTCATTCATTCATTTTCTGTAACCGTTTAGTCCTTGCTGGGGTGTGGAACAGATCATTGGGGAGAAAACTGGAAAAAATAAATAGTAAAGAATTTCCATATTAGGACTAATATTAGGACTCCTTGTGTTAAATGGGATTTGATCAATCTCACAACAGTAGCTATAAAAGAACACATTAGAATAAAAAAGTGCTCACAAACAGCAAAGCTAGCCGCCAACCTCTCAGTAGTAAAGGTAAACACAGAGTCACTGTGTAGATGGTAGAACCCAGTTTAAGCGGATTATGCAGGGAATATACAATGTACAGGAAGTCTTGGCTTTGTGCCACGAGACCACTCATCCTGTCTTGGGCCACAGTGACAGACAGCACTGCCTCACACTGAGCTGTCCACTCACTGTCTCTCACCAGCCTACACACAACACAGCCACAGAATGCTGATCAGCCTGCAAACCCTGCAGGCTATACAGGGAAACGGGAGAGAGAGAGAGAGAGAGAGAGAGAGAGAGTAGTAGGACTACCAAAAAAGAACAATACACAAAGGAGAAGAAAGTCAGGCAAGGGAAGGATGCAGGATTTGATGAGGGAGGAAAGATCAGAAAAGTTATGAGGAGAACTGACATTTATGGATGGAAGAAAAAAGAAGGGAGAGGGATGAAAAGCGAGGAAAAAGTACTGGTGGAGGGACAAATAGGAAAGAAGGCATGAGCACTGAATGCACTAGAGCATGAGTTATGGGCACTTTGAGCCCCTCGCTCTCTCTTTCTCTCTCTCTCCATTTCTCTCTCTCTTTTTTCACTCACTTTTATGAATATCACTGCAGTGGAAGAGGAGTAATAGATAGAGCTTAAAAGAGAAAAAGACACTCAGCGCTCAAAAAAAGACAAAAGAGAATCAAAAAAGCAAGAAAGGCCAATAAGAATGCATTTTTTCAGCATGTTTTTATCAACCTACAGGATGCAAACATTAACATTGGGATTGGTAAAAATAAATAAATGTGCCCAGAATGTTATTAAACCAGATACGAGACTGGAATAAAAGCATTGTGTATACTCACTCATTCACTCACTCACTTTCTGTAATCGCTTATCCTTCACTAGGGTCGCGGGTACCCGGAGTCCGTCCCGGAGCCCATCCCGGGGCCAATGGGCACGAGGCGGGGACTCACCCTGGGTGGGGCGCCAGCCCACCGCAGGCATTGTGTATACTGTATGCTCAAATCACCACATTTGCCCTCAGCTGTGTTGTTAAGTAGTTTCAAATAGACTTACTGGTCTTCTGATATTATATGACTATTCTGTAAGCTTTGTTTTTAAAAATGAACGTGATGTGCTGAAGTTGCTAGAAATAACTATTCAAGCTTGGGCATAAACTTTTTGATCAGGTGGCGCCGGTACTAAAAAGTTCACATATGTTAGCAGTCACAAATTTTTAAACAGGATGCAAAATTGTTTACAATGTAAAATTAAGGCTCTGTTTTTTAATGATTTTATTTCCTAAGAAAAGGAGATTTCTAATGTAATATGTAGTATGACCTTGGGTTTTGGTGCTCAGGTTTGAGATATCTCTGCTACTTGAGAAGATTGTGACACTTGTGATGATGTGTGTGATGATTTGACCAGTTTTCCCTGTGGTGTTCCCAAAGCTTTAATACTTGTTACATGAAAAACTAAAAGCAAAACTTCACTGTGTTTCATCTTGATTCAAGGTGACACTGTTTCTGTAAGCATTCAAAGAGACTATGGTTTGTTTTACATAAAATGCAAATAAACAGCGCTTGTAAAATTGCCCTTGGAGGTGCTGCAGCAGTAGGAAACTGCTGCTAGCCAAACCAACCACATCCACTCTTGAGGACATCAGCTGTGGCACTAATTCAATGGCAGTCGCTGTCCTGCCTGCGCTGGGCCAAGAGCTTTTAGTAAATGAAATCTTAAGTGCTCCCACCGGAACCCGGTTATTTTAAGTTAATTGCCTCTTGCTTTAGTCACCTGACCTGTTGGTTTACATGTCATCTGCCGAGATGATACACTGCTCTTGCATAAACCCGCTGATGCTCGTTTCAGTTTTCATCATGAGAGTTAGAAGTTACTGTGCAAACTGTACAGGACGCAAAACGCACCAGAGGTCTGAGGGCCGATGCTTCTTGCAACTGTAGAGCGAGTCTGGTGTCACGTAGTACGAAGTAGTTTAAAAAAAATTCAGAAACTTCTAGAGGCAATTCGTCTCAGTGCTCCCACCTGTCACATCACATCATGTACCACTGCTGCTCTAAATGCCTTTGCAAAGACAGGAAGGGAGAGGGAGGGAGAGAGAGAGAAATTCACTCATTTCATCGCTATATTTTTTCTTACTCTCTTAAATTAACAATCTTGTAGAAAAATTCATTTGACACTGTCCTCTTCTGCACTCTCCTCTCCTCTCCTGCACTTTCCTGTCATCTCCTCCACACTCTTCTCCTCTCCTCTCCTCTCCTGCACTTTCCTGTCATCTCCTCCACACTCTTCTCCTCTCCTCTCCTCTCCTCACCTCATCTTTCCGCTCCTTCTTTTTGCTCCTCCAGTTCTGTAGCTGCTTTATACCGTGACACCTGTTCTCTCTCTGTGCCATCTGGTCCTCTGCTGTCCTCCTTCTCTTTCTTTTACTGCCCTTTCCTGTCCATTTGTGTCCTTTCTTGTCATTTACCTCCCTTTTTTGTGTGCTGTTTCGGCCTGTCCTTTCCTTTTTCATTCCATCACATCTTTTCAATTTTTCCACTTCTTTCCTTTCATCCCGTCCCTTCCTTTCGCCTTTTTCTTTCTTGTCATGTTTTCTTTTCAACCTTTCCTTCATACTGTCACGTCATTTCTGTTCCTTCCTTTCTTGCTCATTTCGATAACACTGGTCCATGTTTTCTTTTCATTTAATGTCTTGTCCTTTCCTGTCCTGTCATCCTGTTTTCATCTGGTCCTGCCTTATCTGTTCCATTTAGCCCACCCAGTCCTGTTCTGTCCTGTCCTTTCCTATATTCCTTTCCTTTTCCTTTTATTCTATTTTATACTTACCCTTCATGCGGCCCTGTCTTTTCCTGTCCTGTTTTCTCCTGTCCTGTCCTGTCCTTCCCTTCAGGCCTTTATCTTCCACCACCTTCTCATACTGTTCACCCACATACAGTACTGTGCAAAAGTCTTAGGGCCCTATTCAAATTGTTTAAAGCTGTGATAATTTAATGTGTCTTTCTGCTTTCAACGTTAACATAAGAATACATACAAACAAACTTAAAGCAGTAAAAGTATGAAGATTCGTTCTGTTTGTAAAAAAGTTGTTCGGTAGTAGAATACAGGTTCGGTTCCAGATTTCTCCTTGATTCTTCCAGCTGTTGTTTGGATTTGTGAAACTCCTGATTTAATTTAATGAAGGACTGACAGGGTTTTTAATGTAAACTATAAGTAATACTGGACTCCTCGGGTCACAACAGTCTCAACACACAACGTTTGGAGTTTATGATACTCACTCCCATAACAAGTTTGGTTGTAGGGGGTGGTGGTCTAGTGGTAGGATACATGCCGCTGGACCAAGAGGTCATGGGTTTGAATCCTACCTCCAGCACACCACCACTGGGTTCCTGAGCAAGACCCTTA
>JBBJLS010000036.1:13946265-13964254 GCA_037577275.1 Bryconaethiops microstoma | reverse complement strand
TTTTTTCATTTTCTAAATTCAGTTCTATTTTCACACGGAAATCGTCCTGTTGTCCTCTACAGTGGACATGCTGGGAAATTAAAATAAAAAATATATTCAAAGAAATTTAAATTGTAAGGTGTTTTTTAGGCCCAGACAGGAAATCATACAAAAAAAGAAATTGTAAGACTTCTTTTCTATGGTTCTCAGGAACTTATTCCTGCATGACTGTGCCCCAGTGTACAAAGTGAGGTCCATAAAGACATGGCTGGATGAGTTCAGCGTTGAAGAACTTGACTGGCCCTCAATCCTTATTGTCGTAATGGTTAGGTGTCCTAATACTTTACTATCCATAAAGTGTATAATAATGAATATTAAGATATTTATTTTAACACACATGAACATTCTCTACATGTTTTATGGCAGAAACGGCATACCTGCATTTGCAGATAATAACAAAAACTTTCTGCAGTCATTGAACTTTATTGCACATTTGCATTCGTCTACAATACTGCTACTTCTACTACTACTACTACTACGATAATAATAATAATATAATAATAATAATAATAATAATAATAATAATAATTACAGTTTCAGAGCAAGGGACATCGCAACCATCTTAAATAAAGTATACTATATAATCTGATCTAAGCAAAGCCTTCCCCAGCAGTCTGAGAGTCAAAACTGAGCTGTTCAGTTTTTGAGCGTTAAACTGTACTGCCTAGTTTTCATTTTGGCAAAGCAGTTAATCACTGGACTGTGACTCAGCTCAGAAGGTTGTTCCTTGTCAGCTGATAGGACAATGGGACGGTGAAGCCTGTCTTGTTCTATTGTGCACTACCAGCTACAGAAGTCATTAAATAATGTTTAAGCTGGAAGATGGTTTCAAAACCGTATTTGTGTTACGCCATGTTACCACAGCTCAGTTCTAAAACAGACACACAGCATGTGCACACTTTGCTTCTATTTGTGGCTAAAACTACGTTGCTACTCTATGAAGTAGAACAACGTCCACTCTTTCTCTGATATTATCAATCTAAATTAATCCTGGCCCTCTAAGTCTTTATTGGGCCCCTTGCATGAGGCAGCTAGTGGTGTTGGCCTTGTGGTGAGGGAGTTGGCCCTGTGGGCTTTTGGGTTCAAATCCCAGGACTGCTAGTAGCACCAGCAAGGTACCGTCCCCACACACTGCTCCCCAGATGTCCTGCATTTATGGCCCTTTACTGCTTCACTAGGTGAAAGGGTTAAATGCAGAGAAAGAATTTCACACTGTGTGCTGTGCTGTGTTCACCTGTGAATATAATGGGTCACTTCACTTTACTTTTATATAGAGCATGGTTGCTCCTTCAGTCCTGGAGGACCACAGTGTGGTGATACAGCTGGTGGCCTAGTAGTTAGGGAGTTTACCCTGAGATCAGAGGGTTGTGGCTTCGAATCCCTGGACTGCTAGTGTTCACACTGTGTGCTGTGGTGTTTGTATGTGTGACCATAAGGGGCCACTTTACTTTACACCTTCTCAAACACCCCTGGTTTAGCTCATGTGTTGAGCACCAGGTATTGTGTTTTCTTGTATAGGGGAGCTACCAGCTGTGCTGGACCCCCTGCGTGCCCAAGACCCTGTCATCAGTTCACTGGTTGTCCCTCTTTGGAGCATTTTTAGATACCAATCACTACATACTGGCACCCCCTACAAAACCTGGGTGTTCTGACCCGGTAGTCTCACCAGCAAGGTTTGGTTCTTGTGAAAAATCACTCAGATGTTCACCCATTTTTCCTGCTTCCAACAAATCATCTTCAATAGCTGCCTAATATATTCCAGCTCATAACAGGAGTCACAGCAAAGTGATAATCAGTGTTATTCATCTGTCATTGGTTTTAATGTTGTAGCTGATTTATGTGTGTACTTTTCAGAATTTTATGTGATTTAAGAACTCACAGGACAGCTACTCTCCTGAACATAATTCTTTTATGTTTATCTATCAACAAGCACCAGGACATGATGAGCACTTAAGTCACCGTGCTCTAGCGAGTGGGGAAAATAATATTAACCAATGTATTTATGTTTCACCTTCCACTCCCACCACCCCAACCAATTATTAAGTGAAAACACTCAGAGGCCCTCCCTGATACCATCCTTTGCTTTGAAATATGTCACAGTATTTCACAATGCCTTACAATCTGGTTCACATTGACTTGAACTGTCCTGCTTGGCTTAAATGCTGATATGTGGCTTCAGGGTGAAGTTGGAAAAGGAGTGGAGGTCAGAACAGGGTCCAGATAGCTGCAAGGCCATACATGACAACTAGAGAGCAGTCATGGTACTGGATGAGCAGGAATGTAAGATGCTAATGCTGTGATTCTTTTAGGCGCTCGGGCTCCTTTCATGCCTCGTTTTTCTCTGTCACTTAAACAGCCTGTGTGTGAACTTTCTGAGCTGTATCTCTTTACAAATTAGTTAACTCTTCTGTAAATTAAATGGCAAACAGGTGGTAAATGTAAATGGCTTTGGTGCCATTTGGGTCCAACTTATATTACATTTCTAATTATGCATGTAAAATAAATATTCAAGACATCGTGAAGAGCCTGTGTCATGGTAAACAGTTTTCATCTCTTTCTTGCAGTGAAGGAGTTCAGTGTATTACTTAAACACATACCTTTCACTCCCCAGTCCCTACAGTTCATGTAAATGAAGTGAAAATAGACTATTTGAATTCACTGGTTTTGTGACATCACAAAAACAACATTTACATATTCATGTTTAGTCAGCTGAAGTTATAAGGAGTGTTTGAGTTCAGACAGGACAACCAATCAGAGTTAATTTCCAGACATCAGCCTTAAAAGGCACAGTAACAAAAACAGAAGAAAAAGAAATAAAATACTATACAATGCAGGATACAAACACCGGGACAGTGCCCTTCAGATGTACAGTACTGTACAAAAGCCTTTATTTTTGCTTTGAATCACCTTGTTGTTGCAAAATACTATTTTCTGTCAAACTGTCTTATCTTTGTCATATTAAGTAGATTCAATGAAAGAAATAGGAACAAATGTTTTACTGCCACAGGCTGCAAAGTGCCAAAAGATACAAGGAGCCTAGATAAAGGAGTTACAACCACTCAGCATTCAGCACCACCAGTATACTCTTCACTGGTTCGCGCCTTAAGTTGGAAAGGTGTCACAAGCCCTGTCTAACAGTGAAGTTTCACATTTAGAGTGCGAAATATATTTTTCATATTTAACATTTAGATTTAAGTTCATTTAAGGCAAATCCTCCACGTTGGTGAGGGCATATCACAGCACGCAGTCCAGCCCCCTGCTAAGTAACAGCCAATTGTAATCATGGGGCATGGCTAATTAGCGTATCTCGGCATTTGTAAAAGTGCAACATTTAGATTTAGATTTAACATTTAGATTTAGATTTAACATTTAAATTTAGATCGAAGATTTGTATATATATTTAACATTTAAATTGAACATTTATGCAGCAAGAAAATGTACCAAAATGTAACAGTTTTTTTAACACATTTAGCTCTAAATGTGCGAAAATTTTGTGAACATTGTGCTAAATGAGGAAAAAATTACACCTCTAAATTTGTGAAGCTGTTTTTACAAACGGCACCCCATAGGTTAGGTTTTCATAACACTTTTAAAGAATGCTGAGAAAAAAAACTCAAACAAGACTATAAATAACAAAACACCACAATATCAACAGCGGCTCTGACAGAAAAACTTTCCGCTTGTTCGATTCTATGGACGCGGTTTTGGAATGACCGATCATAAACTGTGGGGAGAGAATTGCACAGGTGACGCGTCAGAAACATCGTTACACTGAGATACACTGGAAAAATCAAAGTGTACTGCAAGTTCTTTGCCAGAACAATCAGAATCAACCCAGAGGAAGATTTTTCTGCTTATCAGAAATAAATCATCTTATTTGGAGATAATTAAAGTCTGACTTGTTTCTCCTAAACCCCACTTTAAGAGAAATAAGGAGCAAAACGTAAGACAGAAGTTCTGCTGTTCATTGGCTTTTCACTTTTCTTCACTTATAGATCAAAACTGTCTGACTTTGGTAGTTCAGACTTGAATTTGATCACTAAGACAAATTTCAGATTTATAAGACAATCAAGTTTTCTTTTGGATCTTCTAGTTTATCTGAAGATCTGAGACAAATAAAGATCAAATAAAATAAAGAGAAAAAAAAGTGTGAAGAAATAATCAAAATCTCATGCTGATGTTCTCTGTTATGCCTATTTGAGCTGGGTGATGGTGGACTAGTGGGTAGGGTACTTGCCCCTGAACCAAGAGGTTATGGGTTCGAATCCTACCTTCAGCACCACCACTGCGTTCCTGAACAAAACCCTTAACCCCAAGTTGCTCCAGGGAGACTGTCCTCTGTAGTTAGAGAATGGAAGTCGCTTTGGATTAAAGCGTCTGCTAAACGTAAGTCATCTTGCTTTGAATTTTCTGTTCTTCTGGGAAGGAATGTGGAAGGGAAATTAAGCTTTATTCAAATATTCGCATGCAAAATTGCTTGTTTGGTCATCATACAGAAACTGGGAATACATTTTTGAGGCTTCTTGGAATACATTTTTGAGATTTTTTAAACCAGTGCTGTGTAAACAGGATTTTTAAAAAAATGCAAATAAATTGGTGGACGTGTGGACTAGGTCTCAGTAAAGAGAACAGGTCAGAACATTGGGTCAGCCATAATACAGCATGTTCTTAAATGCCTTATTTAAGAGCATTAGGTTCTGAAATATGAAGCTGGATGGCGTTGGGTGGCTTTAGAGAACATGGAGAGGTCAGAGCATGCAGGGTGGGCTCAGTAGAGGTCAGAGAAGAGGATTTAGAGGAGTAATGAGCCTGAGGTGTGAACATCGGTGAAAACTAACTCAGGAATCTGACAGCTCTCTTTCCCAGCTGCACCCCACTTGGAATGAGGTCTCATCCTGAGTGATGGTCGGTAAGCTTCCCAGCTCTGACACCTCCTTATCACGGCTATCTGGAAGAGAGTGTCAAAGGTACGCGTGGCATGTGGCGCTTAGTGACCGTGGCATGTTATGCCCAATCAGAGGAACTGGCGACAGGACAGAACTTGAGGATCCATTCAGCTTTATTTGTCTGCGTAGTGCTGGTACACTCTTTGTGTTTCAGCTCAAAAACACAAGCAGATCATTTCTAACATCAAGAAATCTTAAGGTCAGTAAGTAAGCAGGCCACGATAACTCTCAAGATACCAATGGATCTCATTTTGATGGATTCTTTAATCCTTCGGAGTTTCCTTGATCATCTTTGGTTTTCTTCAATAAAGATGCTCAGCAACTAATAAGTGTGTATAAATTTGGAGCTTAAACAAGGAATACAGTGACTCCAGTTGGAATAACAAAATTATATGGTAAATCGAATTTCCCACTTGTGGGACTAATAAAGGTTTATCTTATGATGTGAAGAACATCCCACACAAGAACTTGTTTTTTTTTTGCAGTTTACCCCTCAATTTAGTCATACCCAAGTCACCCCACTAGCTAGGTTCCCCTAACCGCATAATGCTACCAATGCTGGCAGGGTAAATGCCAGCCAGTGCTTCTGTATCATATAAAGCACCAATATATCTTACCAAACTGCTTCTAGCACAACATCCCTGGATAACTCGACATGCTCCGAGGAGAATACTAACTGGTAATTCAGTCATATCAGCTAACAGGCAACCGCACTAGTTAGCGCTGCGCTCTCTTGGAATCTCAGCCGCAAATAAAATCGAACTCACTCTCCTGATTGGGCAAAAGCTTGGATTTCTGTGGCATTAATGGTATTTGGCCAACTTATTTGGAATAATTACTGTTCCACTGCTAGGTCCTGTTGATTCATTGTGAATGATGTGATCAAGGGGACAGTGAAATGTTTTCCTTTTGCTCATAATATTTCCATGTCTTAAGCAGGTTGTTCACTTGTGTACTGAGCATTGTCCATTTATGATCAGATTATACAGAATACACATTAATACACAATTTTTTTTGTATATTGTCCTATTACTTCTTTCATACTATGTACAATGCTTTCCTAGTACATGTTGTATGTTAAAAAGTTTAATTTTTTCAACTGTAGATCGAGATACCTTGAGCACAGTTGGAAATTCCAATCCATGTAAGTGAAGAGCTTTGGTATCTTGATGCATGGAAAAGCACATACCAATTATACAATAGAAAAAGTGCTAATTTACAAATATCAGATATACACTGCGAGAAATCCAAAGTCCTTGACCTCCTGTTAGCATTCCATTCATTGACAGTGTTTAGATATTTCTTATAGCAGCATACTACTGTGCTACTGACAATGTCTTTTTATACTGCTACTTAGAGTTGCTAGGTAAGTTGTTAATCATCACACAAAGGCAACATCACTGCTGATTATGGTGCACATTTTTCTCACGTCACTTGATTCAGGAGAGAGTTCACGTGTCACGTTTCTGAAACTATCTGCAACCGCACTCTGCCACGACCATGCCCTCGTACTTATGCTCGAAGATAACTTGGCTGTTTTCATTTACATACAGAAGAGAGATGGGTTCTAGCTTGGTGGGAACACAGCAGACTTGGGAGACCTTTTCGGGGCTTTTCAAATTTAACAGCGTTTGAATTATTGCATGCTTAGTGGGTGACATTTGTGAAGACATTGGATAACTGCATGCTCCCTGGCAGGAGTACGCCTCAAAGCCCGGCGGGGCAAGGATCCAGGAGTCCCAGCCTATGTCTTTAAATTCCACATAAAGCGAAGTCCTCTTGCAGTTGTTTGCTTTTGCATTGCGCCGGGTTCTGGGGGCACTATCATAGATTACGTTTGACCGCATTTGCATCAAAAGAGCCTCGTCCTGTTCTTGAACCTTCTCGTTTTTTTCATCTACTAGCTTTCCCTTAGGATCTGGCCCTCGTGTGGCTCTGTCCACTATTTGCCGCTGCCCATCCTGAGGGTTTTCATGCTTATTTTCCATCTCTTTATCTGAGAAGACAATGAGCACAGGTTCACGCTTTCGTTCTGGGTTCCTCTCAATGTCCAGGTCAATGAAAGTCGTGCCATTTCCATCATCTTCATGTACCTGGAGCTCAGTGGCATTATATGTGCTCTCAACGTGGAGCTCAAGCCAATGGCTCGTAGTCTCTGACTTCCTCCAGCGCTGGATGGCATCTGTCAGAACAAACGCCTCCCATCCACTGTCTTTGCAATGGCCCTGCCTGGACACCAGCTCCTGCATATCAATCAGGCCGTCCCCGTCCTCAAACTTGCCAGAGACTGGAGAGCCGCCTTCACCCTGCATCTCAAAAATGGTGACCTTCCAGTCGACTCCATCATAGTGGTGAGGATCTCGATGGACCAGCATGTAGAGGCGGAGCTCTGCTGCAATAACGTGTTCATGATGTGGGACGGACACGTTAAACATGAGCGGGTGTTTCCTCACGCCTCTGCTCGTCACACTCGGGGGGGCGGAGTCTGTTAACCAGATAGCAACCAAGAATGTTAATTCTGTGATTAAGATAAGAATTTGGTGTACAGTTTGGGCCTATTTACTCTGTAGGCAGTTGAAACAAGAATTTGATTGAACAGGCTTGTGAACTGTAGGGTGAAACAGAAAATATTGGTTACTGTTAATAAGGTCATTACAAGAAAATGACACTTTAAAGCAGTAATTACTCAGTCTCAGAAGCAAATGAAGAAGTGTTTGATAGAATGTGTTCAGAAATATCAACATCCTTAAAGAAGAACCACGTGACTAAGCTCTGTGAGCACAGCGTCTGTGTGATTATTGGCATTTATATTGGAAACGTTACCGATTTACTTATAATGTTCTAACTTTGTCACATTTAGCAAATGTTTTTCGTTCTAGACAGAAACTTCAAGCGCACTTGTTGTTCGAAATGATTAAAGCTGTTTAAAGACTTTAAACAATGGTTAAAGAAAATTCCACCATAATTGAATGACTGAGATGTAAACAAAGTGGCGTGATGTGAAGTGGTGGATTGTAGAGAAGCTTACTGAAATTTTTTTTTTTCTACATTGGTGGTGACTGGAACCAGGGATTATGAACCTACACACAGATCCTCATAAATAATTCTGATTATAGTACAAAAAAGCAGAGAGTCTGAAAAAAGGACATTTCCTTTGGGTGCTCTTGCATGTGTCTGTCTGTCTTGAAGGCTTTTAAAATATGTTTTAGGCCTAAACCATATCTCAGAACTATTACAGAACAGTGCTTCAGATACCAGGCAGCGTAATCATATCAACATGTAAATCATTTTGTGAGGGAGCATTTAAATGCTTCAGATATTTAAAATAAATATCTCAGAAGAAATGATTCAGCCTGAGTAGGTTGGAGCATTTCACATCAAACCAAATACTGTACTGTTTATTTATCTGATTACTTGCTTATCATCCATTTTATTAGGCAAAAATGGTCAAATAATTGGTAGAATGAAAAGCATGAAAAAAGTCTACCTTCGTTCTCGAAACTGCGCGCAATATTAGCTGCAGGGGTGGTGCTGCGGTCATTAGCATAGTGGTTGTACAGTTCCAGCATGTACTCTGGTGGCTCAACGTGAGCTGCCTGGGGCCTTGGCACTGGCCCTCGCTCGGTTAAATTTAATATGTAGAGGAACTGGCCCAGCAACGCCTCAACATCCACATTATCATCCTGGTCCAGGAGTGACGGATCCGCTGCCCCGAGCGCTCCTGAAAATGACCAGGGCTCCTCAAGGGATGGAATTGGACTCGCCTGACCCCAGCTAAGCAGCAGCAAGACACAAAGGGTCATGGTCCGAAGTGAGGCCAACTCTGTGACGGCCATTGGGGCAGATAAAGCCTTCTCTGTGAAAGGGATGCAGCAAGAATATGGAGATAGGGCAAACAGTCCTGAGCTCCAGACACCTATAGTGGTCTGGTGAATACGTCCCTCATTTCTCACCCTTTGTGGCAGGCGGCTTGATGCAGTTGGTGTTGGGGGGTGGCGGGGGGGGGGGTGGCAAGCAGCCTTGTCCTTGTTGATCTTGTGATCCAGCGCAGAGGGCAGGACTACTTGCTGTCAGCCTCTTCGTGCTGACAAGTTTGGAGATGTTGCCACTTGGTTGGTCCGGGCCCTCTCATAGCCTGGCTGGTGACACCCATGGAGTTCACCACTCATCCTGTATCTTCTTTCCATGCATGCCTCGCTCTGGGACTTTCAGTTCAAACCTGAGGTCCCACCAACCAGAAAAGGACAAACAAACAGACCACTCAGTCCTCCCACACAAGAACTGTATCTGCAGCCTCTTCCCATATTAGAGACCATATAAAGCTGTCTGTGCTTTGCAACCTGATATTGCATTCGTTTACAGGCTGAATTTTGATGTCAGAATTTTTAGTTTTCCTTTCTTTTTTTAATAATGGTTTTCTTATATTTTCCATCATCAATGGCAGAGCACAGCCACAAGAGGGCAGAAAAATCTGACAATACTCAGTACAGGCCCAGTACTTTGCAAAAAAACATTTATTGTTGATTTTCTAAGCACACATACTATATGGAGAACACACTTCTCTACATTCATACTGACTTCTGCATATTGGAAAAAAGTAAAAGTTCAGTGTTTTCTTTTGCCAATATAATTAATTCAGCAAGTAAATGGACATTGTGCAGACCCTACTTGCAGAGAATATTTACTTATTCTGACAGAATTTCACCAGAAGTGTCCAGAATTTTTAAGCACACACAGAATAAACTTGTTCCTGCTGTGTGCTGTCTGCATTCATAAATAAATACAGCTTTATAATATGCACTTATTATAAAGCTGTATATTTTCATTGGCATTCGGAATTGTAAATGACTAATGTGGCTCCTAATATACTCCTAGTGCACTAAAATGTATACAACACAAATTCAAATGCAGAAGCACTCATTAGGAGCTGAGCGACATGAAGCATGAAATAAAATTCATTCATCCGTTAACTGCACCACTTAACCTTAACCAGAGCTCTAGCGTGGGAGGGTGGTGGTAAAGAAAACACCCTTGACACGATGCCAATCCATTACAGATACAGATACACACACATACACAGAATTACATTTAAAGACAAATTAGCATCTCCAGCCCAAATGGAGTGCAGAACCTTGGACTGTGGGTGGAATCCAGAGATCCAGCCGGGAACTGAACCCAGAACTGAAAAAAAAACTAACAAAGCTAAAAGTAACACCAAAAACAGTTAGAAGTTGCCAACATTTCAGTAAACACTTCTTTGTAAGGAAAGAGTGTGGTCAGGAATTAGTTCCTCGTTCTGCGAAAGCTTTTATTTTGTGGCTCAAAATGATAAAAATTCAAATTCGCATGACACACTTATTCCCGACGGTTTCCTTTTCTACTCATGCATGATGGCATGACACCAATTTTTCTTTTCTGGTGCTATCTGTCTGTCTGTCTATCTATCCATCCATCCATCCATCCATCCATCCATCCATCCATCCATCCATCTATCTATTCATTCTTTAAAAACTACTAAGTTTGACCTATTCTTATTTGAAGCACTCAATTTGAAGGAGTAGTCTGGGAATTTTATATAATTCACACCAGTTCATCAGCTGAGACATTTGCTGTGATATTTACTCTTTATGACTGGAGCACTGTGGCGAACTAATAAACACTAGAAGTCAAGTTACTGAAAATTAATCCGCAAAACTTCTCTTAACTTGCTTAAACTTAATCCAGCTCTTCATTGAAGTGTAACAGACTTGTGTATGTGGTTTAGGGCTCAGTATGACTTACTAACCTGGATTAAAAACTTTACTACTAAAGCCAGTCTTGGAGAGGACTTATCTTGGATCAGATGGCAGTCGTTGCCATAAAAACTGATTACAAATTAGCACTTCTACTCCTGAGGTGGTTTGCGAGTTTTGTTCAGTTTTAGAGCTCACAGTAAGTCATACTGTGTCCTAAACCACATCCACAAGTCTGTTACACCTTAATGAAGAGCTGGATGCAGTTTGAGCAGGTTGAGAGACGTTTTGAGAAAGTATTTACGGGAAAGATTCAGGTGATTCTTACGATTTAGGTGAGTTTGTTAACAACATAAGCCTCGTAGCTCCAGTTCTAAAGAAACAACATAACATTTGGTCTCCAAATAGGTATCGAAAGCACTGGGGTACGTGCAAGAAACAAATGGACAATAACATTCCATCACGGTGCAAGTGTGTGGTTTCAGACTGGCTTTGTTAAAAGATTGAATCGGACACGAGGAAACATTCCTTGTTCCAATTGAGTTGGTGATATTCTTCATTTTACCATGAAATGTAGATGCATGTCTGTCTCATCACTTTTCTTTGTTTGCTTTTCTTACTTCATGACCTTATTTGCTGTTCCATCATATCAACAGCTGTCCTGGGTTTTTGTGGAAAGATCTATATCCAACTTGAAGTCAAGGAGATGAATGGCGATCTCTGATTATTTCTACTGGTTCAAGTGTGTTGAAGAGACTCTATAGGACCCTTTATGTGACACCCACATCTAACAGTGAAAGAATTGCACACCTTATATTCAACTCAACTCAAGACAGCAAAGATCCCACATGAGGTATTGGTATCAGGCCGAATGTTGGATCGAATTCACTCTCTTTGCCCTCAGTATTTGATCCAGCATTTTCATTCAAGTGTGTATTCCCTCATTTGGGATAGTAGAGAGTATGAGTAGCTTGAGTATGACCTTTAGGACCCTTTCAGACAGGCAGTTCTAATCTGACAAATCAAAGATTTTTGTAAACGCTATCTAGTTTGATCCGATCTAATTTTCTGTCTTTTTTCTATCATCTCGGGCGAAAGTTACTGCCATCAGAATTGGAGATAAGAAAGACAGTACAGGGACTGGACTGAAAATGAGAAAAGTCCTTTAGGAAGTCTGGAGAAATGTTCTTCAAGACCACATTACAAATACAAGTATGTATGGAACTTTGAAAGCAAAATATGAAGAAATGGACAAAAGTTTTAGGACGGACCTCTTAAATATTAAATTCTGGCGTTTCAATCATACCCATTGCTGCAGGTGTATAAAATCAAGCAGACTAAGACATTTTGGACAAACACTTCGAACTTCGTGGACACAGTTTGGAGAAGAACATTTTCTATTCCAGCATGACTGTGCCCCCAGTGCACAAAGCGAGCTCCATAAAGACGGTGGATGATTTCGGTGTGGAAGAACTTGACTGGCCTGTACAGAGCCCTGACCTCAACCCCATCCAACACCTTCGGGATGAACTGGAATGGAGATTGTGAGCCAGACCTTCTCGTCCAACATCAGTGCCTGACCTCATAAATTCTCAACAAAATGAATGGGCACAAATTCCCAGAGAAACTCCAAAATCCTGTGGAAAGTCTTCCAAGAAGAGTGGAAGCTGTTATAGCTGTTAAAGTGGACCAACTCCATATTAAAGTCTATGGATTTGAACGAGTGTAGTAATCAGGTGTTCCAACACTTTTATCCATGCAGTGTATATGTTGACTCAAAATGACTCTAATTATATACCACACTATGCACTACGATGAATGAATGAAGGTTCATTTTAATGCTTCCCTTACCCACCCTCAAACAAAATCAACCCCAAAAACCACAACCCCTAGAAATAACTTAAGAAAGCCCATTCATTTGTCAAATATTTGTCTTGGATGTATATCTTTGGTCATTAGAGAAAACAACCAAAAAAACAAATTAAACAACTAAATAAAATCAAACGAAATCACACCCTGAGACAAGTTTATATTGAACACAAAGACAGAAAAAAAATAGGTCCCTACTTAATGGTAATTGCACTGACTGTGACAGTATATCTCCGGTTCTTTGTGTCTCGAGCTGTGCTTCTCCCTGACAGCCCCAGTGGCAGAGCTATTCAGGAATATATCCCAGCATCAGACAACCCACACTATAGATAGATCCCACTCCAGGGCAGGAGGCTGTAATAAGGTGAGAATGGTGTTTTCAGGCCCTAAACTGATATTTTGAATGTGGGCAAACAAAATTACGTTCTCTCACGGCAGCCTTTTGTCTTCCTCCTGCTTCCGTCAGCTCACCTGCAAACACAAGCCTCTGGTGGACCCGGCAGACTCTTCCCAGCCAGGAGAGGCATTCTCTTCATCCCATAATAGTTTCTGTTCGATCCCAGCAATCGTAGTTGGAGTTCATCAGTCTGGAGGAGACTCTACAGTGCTTTCTGTGGATGAATTGATGGCTGGTGGGTCAAACGTCAGTCACGGCTTCACATTTTTGATCAAAATCTCTTTGACAAAAGTGATTTTCATTTAAAATGTTCGTATACGCCTGACTGAATATGGGCTCTTTTCAGGTGTGAACACATTCAAACATCGCTCCGGACAGTCCAGATGTGGAAATGAACGTGGAAGAACAGCTGTTTTTTTGTGATGTCATCACATATACATATAACCTCTTATTCATCCTGCAGTGGTTTAGCCCTGCCCAGATGTTTGTATGATGTTTACATCTGAAATGTACATAAAATTTACATTTACAGCATTTATCAGACGCTTTTATCCAAAGCGACTTCCATTCCCTAACTACAGGGGACAGTCTCCCTGGAGCAACTGGAGGTTAAGGGACTTGCTCAGGAACCCAGTGGTGGTGCTAAAGGTAGGATTCAAACCCATGACCTCTTGATCCAGAGGCAGGTATCCTACCCACTAGGCCACCACCATCTTTATTGTTATCCTGGACAGATTTACTAATGTTGATTCAGGACTGTCATCTTTATTGTTATCCTGGAGAGGTTTACTAGTGTTGATTCAGGACTGTCATCTTCATGTTCATCTCTGTAAGATTTGCTGAAGTTGATTTAAGGCCATTATCTTTATGCTCATCCTGGAAAGTTTACTGATGTTGATTTAGGACTGTCATGTTCATGTTCATCTTGGAAACACTTACAAATCTTGATTCTGTACCATCATCTTCATGTTCATCTTGGAAAAGGCTTACTAATGTTGATTTAGGACTGTCACCTTCATTTAAAATTGGAAAGGTTAATTAATGTTGATTCTGGACCATTGTCTTATGCTCATACAATGAAAGTCTATGAGTGTTGATTCAGAACATTCATTTTCATCTTTATACTGGAAAGGTTTGCTAATGTTGATTCAGGACCATCATCTTTATGATGAATTGATTGAGTTTGCAAAGTATAATGAAAGTTTTTACTTTGACATTGGAGCTAAAGGCTAATATAGATATTAAAGAATGCAACCTTCACTCCCTAGGAAATATCTACGTGCTAATTGCATTCCTAAATTACACAATTGCATCAAACCGTGATGTTCAGTAATCTCTAATAGACTTGTTTATGTGCTTTCTTGCACTGTATTGCACACTGTTACCTATAATCATGAACCAGGATACATTAGCATAATTTGCCCAACTGTCTAAGCATCGGCCAATCATGAGGAGCATTACAGCCTGTTGTACAGAGCTGGCAGTTAGTGTTCTCCTCCAAGCGTGTTGAGCTGTCCAGTGACTTGTTTGGAGCAGTTTGAGAAGATGCAGTAATGCATCCGTGACTGGGGGAGTCCAAGCTAGTGAGTGGAATTGGACTTGACTAAAATGGGACGAGGAAAAAAAAAGACCGTTTTCTTTTAAAAACATTTTGAAAAGATAGTTTTTGATGGGTTTTTATTGATTTGCTGGACTTGCTGAACCTGCAGAGGAGGATGGCATGCTGCCAGCAACGATGGCACAAGTCATTACTTCCCCTGCAAGATTCAATCAACAGCTTTCAGATTCACTGTTTCGGGCACAATGGGCGGGCGGCGCTGGCAGGACGAAAGAGAAAAAAAAGAGAGACAAAACAAATCTATTTAAACACAATCAAATGTTCAAATCTCTCCAATCTTCTCCCGCTAAGGTGTTGAATGGTGACAGGGTGGATTGTTTCTCACAGACTGAGAGGCTGGGCTCGTCCCAGAGATATTACACAGAACGGAGGATATTAAACTTCAATTTGGTGGCACTGATGGCAGAAAACACCGTAATTTATTCAAGGGTATTTAAACGAGTCTCACTCAATCACACACACACACACACACACACACACACACACACACACACACGCACAATATGACACCTGAAGGACAACTGCAGCATTTGGTTATTGACTGAAGGGTTAAACCATGTCGAGTTGTTAAATAATGTCAAATATTCTTGATTGTGTGGTTTATTTATGGCACCCTGTCATCTATAAGCATCAATAAAAGAACACACAAAGCTAAAAGCAGCAGTAGAAGGGAAGGGATGCAGTGAGCTCAGCCCATAATTTGTAATTTTGAACAAAATTTCAATAAAGCAAAATGAAGCTGTGTTGGTGCTGATGCATAATCTACTAAAGGTACTAGAGCTGCATGGCACATGACATGAATGTGCTGGACCGGGTTCTTAATTGGGGCTAACAGTGTGTAAACTACAAGCAGTGCAAAATGAATTTAATATAATAATAAAAAGAATGTCTATGCGGTAACACTTCTCTGAAGGTTAGTGCTCATAAAGCTACGTGAAACCTACATAAGCCATTTACGACAACTGGCATAACCTATAGAGATTGAAAAAAAGGATGATTCCAATAAGTGTCTGTTGTCAAAACAACTGGATGACGTGGAATGATGTAAAATGACATAAAACAGCTATTTTGACAAATAAGCCCTACTGGAATAAGCCTTTATGAATGTTTATGTATGTGTATGTCACCGTAAAAGGCTTATCCATAGTATTATACTGTACATTTGGTGTCCTTCAGTAAAATGTCATCACTTGTTTTCCATGATGGATTATTATTATTAACATCATTATGTCTATATTTCAGTCCATATTTATAAATAAGAGTGTGTAAATCAGTGACAGAAATCAAGAACTTTAGAGATTATTGAGCATCTCCACCTGGTTTGAGGCGAGAACTGAAGGGGAGAAGGTTAAAGGAGGCAAAAAAGGCTGGTGATTGTGTGACAACTGGAAACCGTGTAAACAGAGGAGGCCTATTAGGGTCAGACAAAAAAGGACGGAACGTGCTTTTGATCTTCTCATATTCCCATAGCAACACCACCTGCAAATTTTCACAAGAACCAGACAGAGATTCCTCCAGATTAACCCCAAGCACACCCTGACGTTTTTGTTCTGTAAAAGTAACTTTTTTCTTTGTCAGTGTTTTTGATTATGAAGTGTGTTGAAGTGTGTTTTTAACAACACAGTGGTAAAGTGCAGCCTCCCCATGGCTGGGTTAGTAAAGCGGCCCCTTATAGTCACACGTGAACACACCACAGCACAGCACACAGTGTGAACAATGTAAAATTCTTTCTCTCTATTTAACCCATTCACCAAGTGAAGCAGGGGGCTGCCACCAACGGGGGGGGGCGCCCGGGGAGCAGTGTGTGGGGACGGTACCTTGCTGAAGGGAACCTCACTGATGACACTAGCAGTTGGGATTCGAACCCACAACCTTCTGATTGCAGGGACAACTCCCTAACCAACAGACCACGAGCTGCGGCATCCTCTTACAAAAAAGACCCTACCTTAACAACGAGGGCAGTTTATTTGTTCTCATATGAAACTGTATTTTAAAAATGCTTGAATCAAAAAACATATTATGGATGTTTTGTAAACGAAACAGCTGTCCAGTTTATCTAATCTCCATTTACAGTTAATGCCTTTGGCAGACACTCTTATCCAGAGCGACTTACAGTCCACAAGAAAACATTCACTCTAGTAAACCAAGACTTCAAATTAAGAGCGGCAAGAAGACTAAAAATCTACCAGAGATGAAATAAGTCCTCCACCAGGGTCCTATTTGATCACACACAGAAGACCTTTTCTTCCTTTGTTGGGGGGTAAAGTTTGTGTTAATTAAGTTTATGATATGAAGATGTAGATGTTCTCCTCAGAGTTCAATGAAGAGGTGGATCTGAAGACAGCGAGGGTCACAGCAGTTCTAATAGTCAGGAGAAGTTCGTTCCACCACTTCTGTTAAAACTGATAAAAGTCTTGATGTACTTCTGCGTATTTACTGATGTACTTCTTCAACCTTTGAGGAAATCCAGCACTTCTATGAGCAGCTTGGATAATAAATAGATAATGAATACAATGTCAGCACAATGTGTTTCACTCTTATTCTGCTAATATTTGTCTGCGCGCTTGGTGGGTGACGAGTGTTTGATAGTCGTGTCTATTTTGATGAATGTGTTTTTATGCATTTGGGTTGGAAAGCTTGTCAGGTTCGAGCGACACAGAATTAAACGAAAGGACCTGCTTTTGCATCAATTTACCAGACCTTTCTAGGCGGATATAAACGACTGCACAGAGATACAGGGACAAGAACAATATAAAATAGAATATAGTCAAATTAAAAACTCACTGAAAACAAGTTTCTGTGGACAGTAAGAGAGGTGGATATAAACAAACAAACAAACAAATAAGCAAAATTATTGCTGAAATAGTTTAGTAGTTAACACAAACAGAGTTGTTCTCTGTACTGAGTCAGTTATAACACATAATAGTGATATAAGAAGTGATATTGCACATGACAATATTGCATGAGTATTATAATATCTTATCATTGTATTATTGTATTATCGCATTGCTGATGATTTAAGTCATGATGAGACTATTGTATAATAAACAACTAGACATAATAAGATATTGCACGTAGTGATAACGATTCGACAAAAAAAAAATGCACGTTTATTGCATTTACCAGAACTTTCCAGTAAATGTCACAGCTCTTAACCTTCTCTGTGGGTTCAGTGACATTCGGCCCCTTTTAAAATGAACATTTCACGTTGATTCCATTACTTTCGTATCCATTTTAGCAACAGGAAAAGTAGTTCTTAAAGGTGAAAACCTGACTAATAAGCCCAGTGTTCAGTTGGTTGAAGCTCTAAACCACACACACGCACACACACACACACACACACACACACACACACACACACACACACACACACACACACACACACACA
>JBBJLS010000036.1:13930689-13941222 GCA_037577275.1 Bryconaethiops microstoma | reverse complement strand
AACTTCATATTGAGATCTGATGTATCTAATGTGTTTCTTTAAAGTGTTCCTTTAATTTTTGTGAGCAGTGTATATCTGTGTATATATTTCTATATCTATCTATCTATCTATCTATCTATCTATATGTATATAGGGGGAGAGAGAGAGAGACACACACACACACACATATATATATCCCTATATATTAGAGGCATGTGTGTGTGTGTGTGTAAGATGGCAAACCACACCACTTGTCTGCCTTAATGTCAAGTAGCACATTAAGCTCCAAGGCAATGCACACAGAAACATCACCAATAATTGCGAGTCTATAATTAGTAAATAAGCATTGACATTTTAGAACATTTAGTCAGAACACCATGATTACATTGCAAGCATCATGTTCATCTTGTTTTTACTCTCGCAGGTATCTGAGGTATTATCCCTATTATAATAATACATAATGGGTGGGCGATGTGTCAAAAATACAATACTTCAATAGCGTTTACAATACTTTTCACAATACTGTGTATCACCATGTTTCACATAACTATGGTAACAGAGATTTTTTATTTAACGTCTCACACACTGCAGTGCACTAAATTCATTTAGACAATGGTGATTGTGTTCCCTTTCTAACACCCATTCAGTATAATGATACAGAGGTCTGCATGGAAGTGAAATTTCAGCTAATGAGAGACTGAGAACCAGTGATGTGTGCATGTGTGAGAAAGAGAGAGAGAGAGAGATAGAGAGAAAGTGAAAAAGACATAATAAGAGATACAGAGAAAAACAGAGATACAGAAAGACAGAAAGAGAGTGAGAGCCAGAAATGTAGTGATAGAGAAAGAGAGAGAGAAATTGACAGAAAGGGAGGAAGAAATACAGAGACACAGAGATGAAAAGAGAAAGAGAGAGAAGGAGAGAGGAATAGAGAGACAGAAAAGAGAGAGAGAAAAAAGAGAGGGAGAAAGACAGAAATAGAGAAAAAGACAGAAAAAGAGAGAGATGGAGAAAAAGACAGAAAGAGAAAGAGCAAAATCTACTGCACAAAAAATGACTCATTAAAAAACAAACTCAAATCTGACTTTTCATACGAAATTGTCCAAACCTGACCTGTAACTTGAATTTTCCGTCAGACCTCCTTTGGGTCGATATTTGATAGACAATATTTGTCTGCCTCTGTAACAAATACTAGTATGTTCCAGTAAATACCAGCTCAAAAAATTATATATAAAAGATCTTACCCTTACATACCATGCATGAAAACACGGAGGTAGCTTTTTTAGAACATTGCAACTTATACAAAGGCCTAGAAGTCAGCAAAATGAAAATAACCTCAGACAGAGCCTTTCTTGCATTGTCACCAGAAATGTGTGACTGTTGCTAACAAGGCCCACACATCCATCATGTTTCAGGAGCAACAACTTGCTCCATAATGGGACTTATTCAATTAATATTTTCCCCAGACTATATTAGGATATTTTAATCCCCGTCTTCGACATCCAACCAATCTATAAGGGCTGCAGACAGGCTGAGTGGGAGGACAATCCCGGGACAATGCTATAATGAGGCACAAAAATAGGTTTTGTTCTACTGTACTACACAGGGGTCAAGACAAATGTACAAATACACAAAGCAAAAAAAATGACACAGCATCACAACCGTGTGCGGTAACAGAGCCCGCTGGGCGCTTCATCTTTTCAACTGTCTTTTAAATGCTCTTCCTGCAGCTGATGCAAGAACAGTTTGTCCACTGAGCAGGGCAGCGTGTTCTACACACCCAGGCCAACTTACACCGAGACCTGTCTCATGCAACAGGACATAATACTGGAAGATCCAGTAACTCTGTTGCTAACTCTTGAGCCACCTCTTGAGTCATCTCTTCATATTTTACTTCCAAAGGTCCAGACTTTCTTGTATTTTAATGTAGTCCTCAGGAACAGTTCTCCAGGCTTCCTGAAGGACTTTCAAAGTCTCTCATTTTCAGTCCAGTCATTGAACCTGACAAGTTTCAGAGGAACATTTTTGTTTGTTAAGACACACAGTGACCTACGTATGAATCACTCAAGCAGAACAAAGCACATCTAACTGAAGTCCTGAACCAGTGAAGAAACAGGAGCAGATGATTCCAGATGATCAGGCGGTGATCAGTATACTGGTGGTGCTGAATGCTGAGTGGTTGGAACTCCTTTATCTAGGCTTCTTGTATCTTTAGACACTTTGCAGCCTGTCGCAGTTAAACATTTGTACTAATTTCGTTCATTGAATCAAAAGATATGACAGTTTGACAGACATGCAATAGTATTTTTGCACCAACAAGATGATTCAAAGCAAAATATAAAGAAATGAGAGGCGACTCAAGACTATTGCACAGTACTGTATCTTTTCAACGTTCAGTTCTGCAGGTGATGCAAGAACAATTTCTCCGCTGAGCAGGGAAGCTCCAAACCCCAGCTTACGTTGAGACCCATCTCACGCAATAGGACAGTCGATACTGGAAGATCCAGTAACTCTGCTGTTAAATCAGTTCTGACAGAGCAGCTCATGCCCATTTGAGCCTCCGAGATAAACAACTGGGTCATGCTGATTGGGTGGTCTTATCCCGTTCAGGGTCAGAAAACATTAAAATGACTCTGCACTATTTACTTCTACCCCCAAAAAAGCAACATTCTTAGATTTGCATGGTCGTTGTCTGTAGCGGTTTTGACAGAACAGCCACAGTGAGAGAGGAAAAGTTACTTGTTCAGAAAATGAAAGCTGGCAGAAGCTAATGGAACGACAGCCCATGAGTAATGAGTCTCGAGAAAGCAAGCCCCAAACAAATGGCTGTCTTAGCATAGTAAATACACACATTCTGTCCTCCTGTTACAGACGCCTGGCCATTCCTTTTTTAACAAAGTTTGCCAAATATTTAAAGAGCTGAACATTTTTTAGAAGTCTTGGAAAGCTGGCTTTGGAAAATGCAAACCTCGCGTTGCTAAAATTCAATTTGTTTTCTGTCCATTTCACATTACTTTACGGGTAAATTACCAAATGACCTGCTTCTCCAGAGTCATGGGCTGTGATGGGTCTGTTATCTGCTCTAACAATATGAGACTTTTATGTAAAGAAAATTCATAAAATTCAGTCTATTTTCTGGTTCTCCTTTTGCCTCGTGGGTACCTTCACATTTCACTTTAAATGGCCCTCATTTTCTCTCTCACTGACATTCAGAGCCTTGCCTGTAGCAGCAGCTGACACAACATATCACCTGATGTTCACCATTCACATACAATTAACCTGGACTTGGACTAAAATGTGATGTCAGTGGTGATCCACCACTGTTTCTTTTAGTCTAGTCTTAGGCTTGTTAGTCCAGAGTTTTGCTATGGGGAGAGTCTTAAAACGTAAAGGAAAAAGACATTTCATGTAGTTAAGACATTAATGTTGCTCAAAAATGATCCAAAAAACATAGCAACCACTTTCAAAGTGTTGAGCAGTTATGCTCCGCTATCTTCTACTATTCAACTAACTATTTGCACACCTAATTAATTACTTAATAAAACAGTGTATTTCTTTTACATTCAGTTTACATTCTGTATCAGGTTCAAGTAATTTTCTGTTGGTTTTAATAGTCCGATTGGACCAAAACATGATGTCAGTGGTGACCCACCACTCCAAGAGTTTCTTTTAGCCTAGACTTAGGCTTATTAAGTTTTGCTATGGGGAGAGTCTTAAAAGGTGGAGTATAATTTAATAGACATTTTATGTAGTTAAATGGCTTTTAATAGAATGGTCTCTAATTGCCATAGCAATGTCACCTGCCAATTTTGACCATGTTCAGACTGATTTCTCAACATTCACCGTGAAGACTAAACCTGTTGTTGCACCATAAGAGTATCTTTTTTTTATACCAGAATTGCTTTTTTAGCCATATACATAACAGAATTAATACCTAAAATGGTCATTGAATAATAATGTATTCACCTTTTTTCTATGTAAATAACAGGCTACAGTACAGCCTCTATATGGTGGGGTTAGTTGTATATTGTTGCACAGTGTTGGAGTCATGTAGGCTATGTGTGACACTCCTTTCACTAATCAATTAATTTTCTGAATACATATTGAGGTACTGAGTTTGGAAATCTCATCTGGTTCAAAACAGTGCTCAATTAACTTGACCAGTTAACCAGACTTTTACAAGAAGCCCCTCCGTCTGTTACGGTTAACCCCCACCTGTGGGGTTAGTTATGTTTGTGAGCCACTTTGGACCGGTTTCTTCACAAACAGTAGGAACTGGGAATCAAATACATATTTCCATCTGTACCAAGTGTACTGTTTCTATAAAAATATTAAACATGCTCAAATATTATCCCAAACAATATAGTAACCACTTTCAAAAAGTTGAGCGGTTACGCTCCGCTGTCTTCTACTATTCTAATGTAATTAACTAATTGCACACCTGATTAATTAATAAGTCACACAGTGAATCACTTTTACATTCAGTTTACATTCTGTATCAGGTTCAAGTCTTTTTCTGTTTGTTTCAACAGTCTCATTTCGACTAAATTACATTTACAAGGGGTCCTGGATAATTAGTAAGTCAGAGCAAGCAGGTCCTGGGTTCAACTCCCACGTTGGGCACAGGGTCCTTCTGTGTGGAGTTTGCGTGTTTTCCCCATGACTGTGTGGGTTTCCTCTGGGAGCTCTGGTTTCCTCCCACCACCAAAAACATTGGGGAGAGGTCAACTGAGCACACCCCTAGGTGTGACTAAGTGTGAATGGTTGTCTGTCTCTGTATGAGGCCCTGCGACGTGCTGGCGACTGTCCAGGGTGTACCCTGCCTTTGCCCATAGCAGCTGGAATAGGCTCCAGCCCCCTGACCCTGAGTGCAGGACAAAGGGATAGAAGAAGGATGGATGGATTTTTTACAAGCGCCACTCTGTGAATTTATTTCTCTCCAGATTGTCAATCTCGGTGTTTTTCACCTCCTTCCTGGAGAAAATGACTGTTCTTTCACTGAGCTCCGTCATACTCTGATAATTTACAAATACTTGTCGAGACATTTGATGCCCCTCACTGGGAAAAGTTCTTCAGCTGTTGCTGCTCGCTCTGCTTGTAGCATATAAAACACATACTGCAGTTTCTGAATCGCAAAACAATAAATGCTTTGGGAGTCTTTCACATATTTGTGGTCTGGATGATAGAAATTAATTTCCATCCTCCCTAAACTCCGGAAAGTCCTGCAAGCTGAATGAAGAGGAGGCAATGAGAGCAGTTAAGAGACATAAACCACGTCTTTACATTCTCAATATCACCTTGGATTAACTTTTATAAACAGCGGGCGTTGGAAATAAAGCTTATGGTTTCGCCTGTAGCAGAAAATGTGTGATGTTCTGAATTTGCAGAAAATAATGGATGTGAGAGTTTTATCACGGAGGAAAAATGTAAAGACTTTATTACAGATGTCCTCCTGATAAACTAATCCAGTTTGAATAGGGTTTATGCCAAGGAACAACAAAAGTCTGGCAAACATGATGCATACTGTGTGAATGTTTTTCTTTTCACAATACAAGACTGAATGCACAACAGACTTATATTTACAGCAAATTCGAATCATCTCTGTATTAACTAACAAAAACATGCTGCTGACTGAAAATTTAGCATCTTCACTTTTGACAGAACATTTTGTTTCAGTGAGCTATAATTACATAAATAATACCCAGTAACATCATGCGTGCCTTTACTGCGGACAATAACTGTGACTGCTAAGGACGAATTTGGTTTTGGAAATCAGTCCTACATGTTCAGGACCAATTCAAAGTTCCCAGGCCTGATAAATTGGCGCTCCTGAAGGAGAGATCCTCTCTGTGTTTTCCAGAAGATCTCTTTCGATTAACAACCTGCGGTTCCCTCCTTCGGCACCTGAGCTTCTCATCTCTGTGGACGCCCTCCTGTGCTCCATCTCGAGACGAACGCAGCCTGTTAAGTCACTGTCTGTGTAGACTCTGTTCCTCAACCCCAAGTTGAGAGGATTGGAGTTGAGGGCTTTATCCAGGCGTGTACAAGCTTGGGGGCCCCTTTTAGACCTCCTGAAACGAAACCATGAATGCCTCCCTCTGCTGCAGCAGGACGTCTTCTCACAGATGGCTCGAAATCCTCTCTTGAAGTTCTCGTTGAAGTAGCCGTAGATGATGGGGTTGACGCTAGAATTGGAGAAGGCCAGCCAGTGGGAGAAAGGGAAAACGTAGCATGTCAGGAGATCCAGCTGGTCACCTTCAGGTCGTGCATAATCAGTTAAGAGTATAACAGTCCACAGAGGCAGCCAGGACAGCATGAAAAGAAGCGCCACCACAATCAACATTTTAATGACCTTAATCTTCCTCTGTGATATGGGGGACTTTACTTGAGGGACAGTGTCGGGTTGCTCAATGCTGACAAGCATGGCGGTGGAGCAGAGTTTGGCTCCAATGCAGCCATACATGAGGACGATGAGGATGAGAGGAACCAGGTATATGTGGGCAAACAGGACCGTGGTGTAGACTTTTCGCATCCGAGGCTCCGGCCAGGTCTCGTAGCAGGAATATAGCGGGTAGGTTAGGTTGAAGTTGTCGTTATATACCGTGAAGTGGCCTCTCTCTTGCTCAACCGCCAACATGAGGGCTGTGGGGAGCATGATGACCAGAGCCAAGAGCCATATCATAGCAATGGTTGCCTTGGCAACAAGGAGTGTAAGTTTGGGCTTAAAAGGGTAAACAATGCAGCGGAACCTGAGGTTGGAGGAATGATATGGAGGGAAAAGAAAAAGAAATGGATTTAGTGTGAAGTCGTGTGCAAATCTGTACCATTTTGCTGTATTCTTAAATGAGCAGTTCTCAATCTTGATCCTGTGGTATCCCTGCCATGCACACAAGTTTCCTGCCCTTCAGAAAGGGCTGTTAATTAGCTTGATTATTGTGTTAGAGTGGGGAAAGTTATTATAAAAACCCTATTAATATCAATCTGTTAAACTTTTTAATTCTACCTTTTCTAAAGCTAATGTACTTTTTGAACTCTTTATACTTTATAATTCCTCTGTTGATGGGAAATGATCTGGCCTCTATATCAGGACAAGGCATTTTTTGTACTGATAGCATCCACAAGGGCACTTTTTCCCCATGCAGGGTTTAATTATACTACAAGATATGCATCCTTTAACGACAAAACCTGAAAGACTTTGCTTGAGTTTGTCTCAGTAATCTAACATAGCACAAAGACATCTCCTCAATACAAAGGTGCTTTGGCTTAATTATCCATAATACTATTCTAATGTTGGTATTCAGTGTTCAGCTTAGGCTCCGTGTGCGGCTACAAATGTTAATTTTTATGCATTACTTTAAAAAAAACCCAAAAAAAACAGAGGTTTCAATGTTTTTTTGGTGTGAAATGATTATTTGAAATTATAATTTGGCACAAACATTAGTTCCCACACCACAAGGGCTGGGAACAAGAGTGCATAATTGCTTTTAGAGATACCACGTATCACTAAAGTCAACATTTGTACTATTATTTCCATCTCATGGTAAGACCTTATCAAAATGCACTGTACCCCTCAAACTCACCTGTGACTACTTTATTGCTCCACACTCATTGGAATTGTTATGGATATCATTTTTTCCCATTTCTCTGTTTCAGGGAGAGAAACACTAACATACTAATACCATCAAACTAACAGGTCAGTAATGTTTCCATGCTAAGACATACTACAATCAGTTTCTCTATGTAGGCTCTAAAACCATTTTTATTACTGAATTGGTTCTATATCATGCTAAAACCTATCCATGTTTTCAAATGACTAAAGGTTATGACTAAAATATCTCTACACAGCATTGAAAGGACAGGAATTTTATGAGCAGAAACCTGAAGAAAGTGCAGCTTTAGAGGACATATGAATGCAATCAATGAAAGAGTCTTGTACAGTTGACATCCATGCACATAAAACACAGCCCAATGAAGAACTGACAGTTAAACATCACTGGTTGTATTACATTATGCAATTCCGTACTGTTGCACCTCTAATCAGTATATACAGTGGCCACAGAACGTATTTGGACACTTCAACTGCTTAATCATTCTGCAAGACTGTAAGAATTTCAGTGTAAAAGTTTCAGGCCATTAGAACTCATTCCAGTGAACTACCCCACCTTATACCTTAAATACCTCTCATATTACACTCTGGACTTTCAATAGCACCTGCACTTTAGCTTCTGTTTACTGCCACTCCAGCCACATTGTTGTCCTGTCATTTGATTGGAAAAGCTTGTAATTTACACTGTGTAGTTAAATGCTGCTAACTGCCTCCTGTGTAATATCACACCTATAGTGCAACACTAATCACTCAGGAAGGTTTACATCCCGTTCACATTTTAATGTTACTCTGCTGTTTGGCCTATTCATTGTTTTGTCTCAGATTTACATCCTATTCACACAATACTGTTACACTGTTACATTGTCTGTTTATCGTATTGTTTCCGTTGTGACTTGCACTTTGTTGAGTGTTGCTGTGTTGCACCATGACCCACGGAGAAACGTCTCGTCACACTGTGTACATGTTCACAGTTGCCGATAACAATAAAGTAACTTTGAACCTTGAAAAATGTTAATTAAAGGGCTCATATTTTTTTTGCATTTTTTTCCACTTGCGATGTCTGTACTTTTAAAACAGTCATAATTCATTTGTGATGCTTTTAAACTGGTTTACACTTTATATTCCTTGTAATTAGATAACGTCTGCCATCGTTAGATTTGACTGAGGAGATTAGCAGAAAGTTGATAAGCTAATAATAAAGACAGATCTTGAGTTGAAGCCTCTCCAGAAGGAACCACTTATTATTTGTAGAGGTGCAACGATACACTCAGCACATTCGATTCAATTCCATTCACAATAATGAGTTCACGATTCAACATTCTAACAGTATTTTGAACAAAACTGGAATGAAGAAATATTACTGCTGTGCTCAGTTGTGACACAACCTACTAATGAGGCCGGAGACTGGTGTGTGACCCGAGGAGGAGTCTGACCTGAATGGAGTGGGTGGTTGATTGGTGCTGGTTGTTTGCAAACTTTGGTTTTTAAATAGAATTTCCATCCTCCACAATACAGTCACATCTCCATGATGCAAGCTGTCATGTTTTTGTATTGCAATCTCACAATGTTTATACTCTTACACCTTTATTACCCTGAAAACAACACAGTTGCATCAAATCATAATTAATACAATGCACATTGATGCATTTTCACAATTTCTGATGCACCGTGAACGTAGCACCACCTTGCTAGCAGAAACATATAGCGCTTTTTACAACCAAGTTGTCACAAAGCAGCTTCACAGAGTCCGGGTCTGATCCCCTAGTGATTAAGCCAAAGGCAAGGAAAAACTCCCTCAGCTGGAGGAAGAAACGTCGGGAGAAACCAAGACTCAAAACGGGAAGTTCTTGAATTTTATATCATATTATTTTATTTTATAATCATAGCCACCTCTCAGGGTTAAAAATTTAAACCATTAAGCGAAGCATAAATATTTGTACAAACTTTCATACACTCCAACGATTATTTAAAATATTATATATGTTCCCATCACATTAGGGTGTTACTAGCATTTTACAGATCATGTGTTTACACTTAGGCACTATACAGTGCAGGAATAAGATGTATTGGAGGTCATTTCGTAGTATGTATTTTTATGCATATATATGAAGCCATACAATTGTATTAAAAAAAAATCTTTATTACACAATTGACCAAATTATTCAAAAGGGAGACTTTGAAGTGGGGATATAGCCAAATAACGATACACTACAGTGTCAAGTATGCACACATGAAGCTGAGAGTGATTTTATGTCATTTTAATCATTTATGTCTGACAGTGAAGCCTTTATGCTCAGTATATGAATGTACAGACATGGGGAAATTGTTTTTTATTATAGAGTGTCACTCATGTTTCAGATAAGTTACTGTCAGTTATGCCAGGGTGGAAAATGTCAGAGGACTTGATTACTATAATTAAGCAGCTTTCTCAGTGATCTGTTTCTTAAAGAGAAATTATGCTTTTGTCAATTGCAAAAGCATAAATTCTTTATATTTTAAAGAAATCGAGCCCGTTTTATTTGATTTTTCATTTCATGATCAGTTCTTTTATTTTAAGTAGATTCACACCATTTTCTTTCTGTAAACCAAGCTGGATCATCTATAGTATCAAGCTGGTTATTACTGTAGAATAAACTAGATAGTAGATAAGATAGGAAAGAACACACAATAACCAATATAAGAATAACCAATGAATAATAAATAATAATAATTTTGAGTATCTGAACAGCCCAGAGGAGGTTGATTTCTCAGCGGCATAGAAACACTAAAGCTGTGCTTTAGGGTGCCCTGATCTAAGTGCACTAGATCTAAGTGCACTACGTCTCTAGTGTACTATTCAATTCAATTAAATTTTATTTATATAGCGCTTTCTACAACCAGGTTGTCACAAAGCAGCTTTACAAAGACCAGGTCCGAGCCCCTAGTGAGTAAGCCAAAGGCGACAGAGG
>JBBJLS010000036.1:13909956-13930589 GCA_037577275.1 Bryconaethiops microstoma | reverse complement strand
TATATATATATATATATATATATATATATGTGTGTGTGTGTGTGTGTGTGTGTGTGTGTGTGTGTGTGTGTGTGTGAATAATACACTGAATAATCTTACCAGTAAACGGTTATATTTTTATAGTGATATGCTGTGTAGCGGGTCTGTTTGTGTTGAGTTCACTCACCGGGTCTCTCTGCAGGATCAGTGTGTTTCAGGCCCGGAGGGAGTCGCTGCTTCGCCCTCATTCTGACAGTTTTATGGTCGAGCTGGTGAGTCTGTGGCAGTTCTGGTCCAAACGTAAACGCTAACAGTCTCGGTAGACGGACGCTCTTTTGAAAATCAATCCGTGTTTGTGTTCTTTCGGTTCGGCGTCTTTTAAACTGCAGTTCCGTCAGAGGAACGCAGCGCGAGGACTATCAGCACAGCGGCTAATGCCTTTAACGTCACCTCACAGTATAAACACACGTCAATTTCTATAACACATAACTGACAACATGAACATAAGCTTTTGCCCAAGCCTCTTAAATTCAGGTCCTGATTAAAAGCCTTTCTCAAATCTCAGCCTGATCAAAATTTAAGATCTTAAATTGAAATGTCTTTTCTGTCACTGCTCTCTTTATTTGTGTCAGATGTTCAGATGTGCACCCATTTCTTCATTTCTGCCCCCCCATGCCACCCTGTTCAATGGTCAATGCTTGTAGGGTGAATTGGTTTCTGCAGTGTGTGTGTGTGTGTGTGTGTGTGTGTGTGTGTGTGTGTATGTTTAAACACTGTGTCCACTCACTGTCCACTCTTTTAGACACATCTAAATTTTAGTCCACCTTGCAGAGACAAAGTTATTGATGATGCTGCACAGTTGGTGTCGGTCACACTCTAGTCCGCCATCAGTGGAAAGACCAGTGGAATTGTTGTTCAAGTAGCAAACAGTTCTGTCTCATTTGCTGGACATTCATTTGGAACTTGTCAGTCCTGCTTGTCCCTGCAGCTCAATGGAAGAAAGATCTGGGGAGTCCACAACATAATTCTCAAACGGTTTGATTTTCTTTGGACTTTACTTTTGGCACAATTTTGAAGAACGCTTGGGATCAAAATTTGTCCAATGAAACGTAAACCAGAGGGCCTCGTGTGGTGTTTTTTTCATGACCAACACAAAGCGAATGTCCGTGGATTAACCTGATATGCCTTTTCAAAACCAAAATTTTGAGCCATTATGGCAAAATAATGTGTTATTACAGACTATAAAATACCATGAAATACTACAAAAACATTTATTTAACATATTTCTAATGTTTTCTGGTAATATCGTTTTGAAAAAGCCTTGTAATGTTTGTGTTTTTAAAACCGAAGTTGGCCTCAAACTTCTGGTCTGTATTGTATATACCGGATGATACTGAAGTGTCCAGTTTTACCCACCACAGGCAAAAAGAAAACACCCGTTTGCTCCAAAAGGACGAGAAAAGATAAAAAGCCTTTTATTTTTCAAGCAGTTAAAACACTCATGTGGAGGAACAAATCGATCAAGTAAGAAACAAGAAAGACTTGTTTGACTAGTATGGCACAATGATGTCTGTTGCTCTGCTCTGTTATTTCCTGTATACTATTAGTCACATTTAATATCCATAATATTCTCTGCTTTGCGTCTCATCGCTGTACATAGAAAAACATGATCGAACACCAGTCTGTGTCGCCTACAGTTAAAGAATAGCATCACTATTATACAGTATCTCTTTTTGACAAAAAAGAAATAATACAAAGATATGATTTATATCAAACAATGCTGGGATTATATAATATCGGTAAATGATCCTGCCATTGGTCATGTATGAGAGAAGCTCAAAGCGGAGAACATTTCAGCAGTTAGGAGAGGAGAAACACTGTGTGGAACAAACTGACAGCCAGACAATCAGTTCTCAAACAGAAACGAATGCTTCATCTGGTTTCTGAGGATGCTGGAGTAAAAGCTATGGTATGCTTTCATTCTCACTCTGTTTACACATCATGATTTTGGATGAGGTCAATTTAGATGTAGATCTGATGATGCCAATTTCTCACCGATGTACTTCCATCTACGAAAAGAAGCACCGTTAAACAAAAAGATGTATAAATATAACATGTATCTCGAGACCATAGAGCTATAAAGCTGTCACATTTTAACCCCATAGTTACGTAATTGGGCAAAATGTTGGTTTGATGAGTCTGAAACATCAGCTCTTGTTTAAATGTTGAGCTTTGGTTTAATAACAGAATTCTAACAGACCCAGTGTCTGTGTGTGTATGTGAAGGAAAACGACTAAAAAGGCTCGGCTTGCCTTGTTGCCCAAAGAAAGACTTTTGCTTAATGCACCATCTAACGATGGCAAAATATCTCTGTAAAAAGACACAAGAGGCCATTTTATCCTTGAATTTGGCAATGGAGCTCACCAGATGGGGCCTCAGACCCAAGAGTCCAAGGGCTGAGGAGTCCGCTCCACTAAGCCAACAGCTGGCCTGCTAGCCCTGATGAAATGCTTCTTATCATTCACACCCTGAGAAGACAAAGGCGCGTTTGAAAGCCTGGTATTGGAAAGTGTGACATAAGTGGAACACAGCCAGAGTTCCCTACAGCCATAAGCAGTTGGAGTTGGAGATGGCACGATACCACCTTTTCCTTTCTGATACCAATACTGAAAGCATGAGCGTTTGCTGGTATCGATATCTAACAGTTTTGTTTAAAAAAACTGTTAAAATGAGCTCACTTTAATTGGTTAATTGAATTGATTGGTCATTAGTTTTGTGTAGCAGCTGCCATTCACACAGCAAACAGGGGTTCGATACACCAATAAGAGTCCTAACGTTATTTTTGTCTGCGCATGTAACATGATTACATTATATATACATTGTGCTTTTTGTATAGTATTTTTTATATATATATATTTCTGCAGAGATTTTGTTTTAGACCTTATATTTCACATTGTTTTTGTCTGTGTTTCTGTGTGGCTGTGCACTTGTAGCAACTGACAAGTGTAAATGAGGCTCTTTGATTAAAATGAACGTGGACATTGAAAATTAATACACGTGTATGAATATATGACAAAAATCGGAGGAGAAATCACATCTAATACGACCGCGATGCTCCAGTCATGTGAATTAATTGTGATATTTAAACATTTGTGATATGCTAAGTAATGCAAAATGACATTTAGTAAGGCACTGTGATTTATTACTTTTTTACAGAATTGTGAAGTAGATAATCCAACATATAAAAAAGTATCTGTTCTTATTCTGATGTGCTTTTAACATTTTAGTTTAGTTAGTGTATAATATGCCTGTTCTATAATGGACTTGTGTTCAGGGTGTTTCTCTACCTTTTGCCCTACGACTCCCGGGATAGGCTCCAGAACCCCCCCATGACCCTTGTTAATGAATCAATGAATTAATTTGTTCGCTTTTAATATGGTTTTATCCTGAGCAGTTTACACTGGCAGACAATGTCTCATCCAGTCAATCCTATTGGTACATTCAGGGGATTTTAATTGGGTCAAAATGAGGCCTTTAAACAAATAATGACCTTTTCCAAATAATGATGCCACCCTGTCCTTTTAAACTGTATGGATCAGCTGCCACCTTGGGACGGGGTCAATCTCTGAGCGGGACTAAGTGTTAAATACCATCCAATCAAATTTAGGAACCTGTTTCTCATACTACTGACTCAACTGGACGTCACAAACCAGTTTGACTCAGATATTAAAACCAGTCAAACTCAGATATTGACTCAGCTCTCTCTGTGCGAAATGTGTACATTTGAACACTACGCCTGTCATGATCATGACATTGTAGCTGCTTAACTGCCATATTCATGTAAATTTTAGTACAATTCAATTGACTTTTTGTCATGTTATGCAGCTATTACAGTACACGTCAAACAGGCTGTTTAGTCATAGTGCTTTTCTAACTGTCTTTACTTTGTAGCTCATAATGTGTTACATTTGCATGGTTCCAGTTGCATGCACCCAGTTCCCATGCATGTGGTGACATAATATGAACCTAAACAGTTGCGAATAGAGGATTATGTAATAATTGTAATAGGCCTGTTGCGAACATTTAACAACAGTCAGTTGGGCAAATCTCGGTTAAACACCATAGGTGTGCAAAATTCACATGGAAGAGGTTTATTATATAAAACGATACATAACAAAAGGCAAATAATCCTGGCTGCTCAGTGGTGCAAACTATTGTATGCAAAAGGCTGAACAGCCTCAATGAAACTGCATGGGTTTTTTTTGTAGAAATAAGTTACACATATCCCCAACAGGGAATAATACGGCATTTTTTGGAGCGAAACATAATGGAAAAAGAACTGGAGATGCTGAGGTTCCAGCACTCCCTGTCTTCTCGATTAAGATAAGAGTCCAGGAAAATGGATGGATGGGCATTAGAATAAAATGAAAAATCAAATGTAACTACTTTGCCACATGGTCACATTTTAAAATCAGGACAAAAAACTGTAATTATGCAGTAATTTGTACCGTGAATCCTCTGTGTAGGGGATAAGGGGAACTTATTTTTAAAGATTTATTTAGATCATTTATTTCCAACATGATTGTGAAAAATGTTACAGCAGTATGTGTGCAATGAAAACAAATGCAAGAATTCTTAATTTACTGTTTAGAGGTTAGTCACTTTATCACTTAGATTGTATAGATTGTTTTAGAAACAACTGACATTCCAGTCAGATTACAGTTTAATCTCTGGATGTATTCTTGTAGCATTTCAGTGGGTTTGAATCCCATTCTACCATGTGTGGGGCGAGTGTGTTATCCACTACATTATCTTACTTCACAGCAATAACGCTTGTTCTCACCAGAAAGAAACAAAACCATCTTACACATTAGAACAATGCATTTTGTTTTGTTTTTTTTAAGTCATCTATTTGTATGACCAACAGGCATAATATAGATTCAAATTACAAATAATAAAACTGCAGTTCACACTGTATTTAGAGTAGCATTAGGCTTTGCAGCTACAATTTATCATACAAGCAGTCTTGCTCATTTCAGGCTAGATTTGTTACAAACTCAGATCTGATTTATTCTTTTTCTCCTCCAACGTCCAACTCATTTTCTGCTGAAATCAGCATGATACTAATACTTGTACTGGATCAGTGCCATCTCGTTCTAGAGCATTTTGACATTCATTTTGGACCAAGATTAATGTCACCATACTTTTACTGACTTTACTGTAGCTCAGTGTACATAAGGCTACATAGACACTCACATAAACCCATGTAGACATTTATAAAGGCCTATTTTAACAAGTGTCAGTTGCAGTAATGCTTTCTGAGGTGAAACAGACTAATGCGACCTTTAAAACACCTACTGCTTGCTGGAATAAGCCTTAATAAATGTTAATGTAGACTTGCATTAAGGGATGGTGCAGGTATAATGTAACCTTATGAACGCTCCTCTTCAGTAAAACGTGAGCACATATCACTAGGTTAACATATTACCAGTGAGTATGAAGTTACCTGGAAAGATTCCCGCTCTATCATGTGACACGGTCCATCTCCAACCCGGTCACTTTGATCATTGCTGGAATATCCATCTAAGGAGGCACAGAGGGTCTTATATAAGGGTGCATAAGTGCATTCTCCTTATAAATGCCACCTGTCTGGACTGAAATGCTTGATTGCATCAAAACACACACGCCAGCGCACACACTTCATCCCTAAGTAGGGCATCATGAGCGTGTATTCTGAAAGCTAGAGGACAAAGCCCAAGGATAGTGCTGACCTTGGTTTTTCTCCATTAAGGGCAGCGTGATGTCATCATTGCCTAGCTTTGCATTCTTCTGCTTTTTGGGGGCTCCAGAGACGGCAGGCTGGAGACAGAAAGCACATCCAAACTCACGATCAGGCCAAGAAATTAAATTCATTTATTTCTCATTACTTTGAAATTAACCATGACCGGCTATTTATTGCCTCCTGTTTAGCGCTGCGGGATCGAATAGGCAGTACCTTAAAGTGCGTTTTATTCCATCCTCCCTTGGAAAGTGTGTGCCTTAAGTCTTTGTAGGCCCACACAGTCTGCAAAACGTGCGCCGCTGCTTTGGTCTCTCTTACGGACTGGCTGTGGAACCGAAAATGCACATTCATTATGCGGCAACTGCTGGTGCAGAATTGTTTTAAGCAAAATCCATATTTCATTGTATATATGTTTTGCTTTTATACTCAGAATCTAGGATGTTAATGGCCCATATTTTAAATGGTATGGTATTTTTCCCTTATATCCACCTGGCAAAGCTTGTGTGGGTTCATGTACCTAATTCGTTTTTTCCGGTCCAGGCAGCTTTCGTTACCGTGCCTTTAAGTCTAATGTAAATGTGCATAAATCATATTTGTTCTAATTGGCTGTCTTGTATTGTGTCTATTGAAAAAGTGGTTCAGCTTAAAACTCACTATCTGTGAATGGGTGGACCTACACAGTACTGTTCAAATGTCTTGAGCCACCCCTCATTTCTTTATATTTTGCTTTGAGTCACCTTGTTGCTGCAAAAGTACTATTTTCTGCCTGTCAAACTGTCTTATTTTTGTCATATTGAGTAGATTAAATGAAAGAAATGGGAACAAATGTTTTACTGTGACAGGTTTCAAAGGGCCAAAAGATACAAGGTGCCTAGATAAAGGAGTTCCAACCACTCAGCATTCAAACAAAAATTAGGCAAATGGCCAGGGAGTACATTAAATAAAAGAAATGGGAACAAATATTTTACTGCAACAGGCTGCAAAGTGCCTAGATACCTTTATCTAGGCACTTTGCAGCCTGTTGCATAGATACAAGGAAACTATACAAAGGAGTTCCAACCACTCAGCATTCAGCATCAACTGATCAACGCCTGATTATCTGGTATCATCTGTTCCTGTTTCTTCACTGGTTCAGGACTTAAGTTAAATGGTCTTTTTTCTGCTTGAATGATTCATATGTAGGTCACTGCGTGTATAAACATACAAAAAAATTCCTATGAAACTGGTCCGGTTCAGGGACTGGACTGAAAATGAGAGCCTTTCAAAATCCTTCAGGAAGCCTGGAGAACTCAAGACTACATTCAAAATACAAGAATGTCTGGGTCTTTGGAATCAAAATGTGATGAAATTAGGGGTGGCTCTAGACTTAAATATACAGTACTGTATATAAATGTGTTTTTGTGACCTCACAAAAAATAATAGATTCATGCCATGCTGCTTTTGCAGTCTAGTCTGTATGGACAGAAATGGTTTTGTCTGCAAACTACATCAGCGTTTTACAGGATACAGTTCTGCTACCTTGTCCTGCTGATGGCCACCAACTTCTGAATCCCCTGTCCCTGAATGAGAAAGCGAGCGTTCTCCAGATTGTCAGTGATGATCTCATGTATGGTATTAAGGATGGCCACCACTGTGTCCCCATCCAGGTTCTTGGCAGGCCGCTGCTGGCCGCTGGGCAGGTTGCTGACCAGGTCCCTCATGGCGTAACTCCCTACAAGAAACAAAAGTACTGAGGACAGTAAATTGACCAATAGAGTATCGCCATCCATCGCCCCAATACTGGTAACAAATTTGATTGCCTTTTACAGTCATTGATTTGATTCCTTTATATAGTCATGTTCAAAAGTTTGCACACCCCCTGTCAGACTAAAAAGTGAAATTAAATACTTATACATCAGAAACAGTGTAGCTTCCTACAGTGTAGCAGAAGCCTGGAACCAATACATGACAGAGAAGGGAGGCATCACATGACTGTCAGACATGTTTTTAAGGAACATTTTCACAAGAAAACCATAAAATTACTTTTTGGTCATTAAGCATTGGATAAAATGGACAAAACTGAGAACTAGGTTTCTTTCAGTCCCCTGAATCCTCACATATAGAAGCATTTTTTACTTGTCATGATATTATTACTTTAATAATGTTATCATATAAATACATTAATCCACGCTTTTTTTAAACCAATTCAACGCATAAGATGCAAACTAATATCAGAGTAAGAACTGGACATGCTTTCTTACCGATGAGATCTTTGTTTTTGTGGTCAATGGCCAGGTTGCGGAGAGCTATCGCGATAGCCCTCACCACTTTATCTGCATCTGAATGAAGCAGTTCAACCAGAATTGGCAAGCCCTTCTCTTTACGCACAGTCGCTCGGATATAATTGGACCACTGAGAAAACAGGGAGACAGAATGATGGGCTATTAAAGCGTGCATTAATTTCAGGGCAGTCTCATTTACATGTGCAGATTTCAAAAGATAATTTCACTGGGTTGTAAAAAAGGGTTTCTCATTCAGTCATGCTTTATGTCCCACTGCAAAAGTGCTCTCTCTCTCTCTCTCTCTCTCTCTCTCTCTCTCTCCTGCTATCTCTCTCCATGCCCAGTGGTCCCACTCACAGCCCACTGTCCTGCAGATAGGTTCTGAAGAGCCCCTGCTGCTGCCTCCAGAGTGTTTTGGTTGTGGCTCAACTTGAGGAGTGACAAGTACAGCCTCACAACCTCGGGCTGGTAAAGCAGCTCCAGACCTACGCACACACACACACACACACACACACACACACACACACACACACACACATCAAAGCTGTGAGCTACAAAAAAATGCATAGTAGGCTTGCATGAGTGATTCATAACCCACAGTCGCCCTGTGTATGAAATGAGTATAACAGACGCAGTAAAGCCATAACAATGTGATGTATGTTAGAGTTTATCATGACAACGTAGCCCACGGCAAAGAAAAAAAAGATGAAATGTGCAGTTTTTTCTGCACATGGTGGTAATATGGCATTAATATGCTACGCAAACTCCATCTTTGCTGTGTCTGTTCGAATAAGACCTTTAAAGGCCTCCCACCCAATAGAGGCTCCTCTCTGAGCGTCAGGCGCCCCGAACGGCACAGAAGAGATCCAAAATGCACAATGGCAAGAAATGACCTAAGGCGTGTATCCACATCTAGTCTGGAATACAGAGCCGCAATTCTTACGAAGTCTTTTCAAGCCCTCCAGAGTCTCTTAACGATTCCGGCTGCACAGCAATGAGCCTGGTTTCTGATCCTCTGGATCATCTGGAGCAAGCCTACTTATCTCCACCGAACCGCAGGAGACGGAAGGGTGACTCAAGGGAGCAGAGCCTACACCAGGAATAAAGCCATCAGGAGCTGTTTACCTTGTCAACACCCACTTAACGGTGATGGCAAAAAACGATAAACTGCATAGATGATGTTAACCACTACAACCGCTCACGAAGGGATTGGCATGGATTGTTTCAGTCCTTTTCCACAAGAAACGCTCCCATTCATGGGTAACTTGGGATCCTCAACGGCAGCTAAAGCCGACAGCCAGGGGACCTCTATGTTTCAAGTCAGGAGACATGTGATCACAGGCTGTCACGGAAAAAAGAAGGAATCTGAAAATACAGATGGCAGGATGGGTGCCACGGAGAGTGGCAGATACACAAACAGGGGTAACGTGGTTCCAAATGCGATCACAGATCCTCACAGATTGTCTGATATCACTTTAGTTGGGGTCGTTTTGGGAAGGATTTAGATAAGAGAGCATTGGGATGTTCGAGTCGGCACAGCGGAGATATCGTCGTTCTTAGACTTGGTGACCTAGTTACATACAATTACAAGACACTTGTCCTCAAACACAAAGCGTCCCTTTTCTTCATCGCTTTTCTCGTCGATTGGACACGTAACTAATCCGACCTGATGCATCAACACCCAAACACGAGCGTAACAAGTGTATCACCCTGTTGTTTCCGTCCACTTAAGAAACCCTTTCCCTGCACGCTTCACACGGCAGCCAAAACCACTTAATTACCCTCCCACATGCAGCGAAAGCTGTCTTGGCTTGGTCTTAAGCCTCCACTGCTTGGTGTGCAACTGCAGCCTCAGCTGATCCATGCTTCTGCAGCTTCTGCCGCACGGTTCTCACAAAGCCACCCCCAGCCTGGAAGCTTTGTCTTCTTCCTGTGACCCGCCTGCTCCCTGCAGCGAAGTATGCTCCCACACTCTCTCCATCTGCCAGCTTAACACACACTTGACTTCAGACTAAACGCGGGCTGCATATGCTGCCTACATCTCCACGATTCGGGCCGATTCATTACACGGATGAGTCTTCCGGAGCATCCGATAGGCGGTCCATGTGCTAAAACGAGTGCTCGCAAGCGTGGCCCACTTATTATAGCTATTAGTGCTCTACATGGAAAGACAATGGATGTTTTTTTCCTTGTAGCGGTGACCCATGAAATGGACATGGTAGGGATGTAACAATACAGCATTTTATATTGAACTGAATTGATTTGAAGGGCCACACATGGGCTCGTAACGAGGATGCATGTTCTTGAGGCTTTTGCTACTGGACAATTGTTGCTACCAACAATTCTTGAGGCTTTTGCTACTGGATTGTGCTACTGGTGAAATCTGGTTGTTATTTTTAAAATTTCTCGCAGCGGATGCTGTTGATGAACCACCTGGCTTGATGGCTTTCGACTAAGCATCTTCTCCAACTGTGAATGGAAGAGGCCACATTCAGCCACTGTTAACCATACTTTTACCACTGGATCAGTGATATTCTCTAAAGTAGGGGTCGCTAACCCTGGTCCTGCCGATCCACCTAGTCCCAGCTTCCATCTGCAACACCTGCATTGGCTAATGAACTTCTTCAGAGTTTCCTGACTGGCTGGAGCCTTAAGTAAGGGCCAGGGGGCATCATGGGACATGCAGATTGGAGCTAAACGTGGCAAGAAAGATCTCCAGGAGGGTTGGTGACTACTGCTCAAAAGCTAAAGTAAAACCCAGATAGTGGAACTGTTTTGTTGTGAATGCAGAGACACTCATAAAAAGTGTTTTCACACACATTCTGTTGGAGATTAACTGGACTTTTTTTATGGTCAAGGGAGTGGTGTGTTTCAGTCAGGCTAAATTATGTAACATCCATGGTCCAACTCCAGGCTTGTTGTCCATCTGATGATCCAGAGTGCTTATCTTCTTTGGGCTCCTTCACACTGTGTTGGTCTACGTGGGACAACCTCGAAGCTAACATATTAGCTTGTTACCAGAGTATTACAGGAAATGTTATACTCAGTTATACTCTTAAAAATAAGGGTGCCAGAAAAGATTATTTTTGTGATGCCTTGGCGGAACCATTCTTGATTCCCTAAAGGACCTTTCAGGGGATGGTTCTTAAAAGAACTATTTTAGTAAATGAGATGCGTGAGTGTAAGGAATGTTGAAAGAAGTTCTATATAATGTAGAAGGTCTTGGAGGAGTCTCTAGATTAGGTAATGGATCTGTACATGTATCCCCAACAAAAAGGAATTGTTCTTCTCTGGTATTGCTCGAAGAACCCTTGGTGGCACCTTTTTTTTTTAAAGACATTGTACTTTTATAAAACATTGTACTCTTATAATCCTTAATCCTTAACTGACAATATCAGCATATCAAAAACATGGATCAAATCAAGACACAGCTGCATTGTATCGAATCCGGCGATGAACGTTTTGGATCGTTACACCCCTGGGATATGTATGGTGGCAAGGATGAAAAAAGAAAGGTGGAAGCTAAAGTAAAATCGCACCTTTTGTTGGCAGCGTGCGCTTGGGCATTTCCAAAGTGCTGTATGTCTTGTCGCTTGCTGCATGCCTCCTGCCTGAAAAGGCACAGGACTATCAGCAATGCAACGTTGGTGTGTTTCAACAACAAAAAAAAAATCTCAAGCAACAAGCGCTTGCATTGTCCAAAGCTTGAGTGTATGTGTGGGAGGCACTGTGGGTGTTGGAGTGGGAGTGCTGAATAAATCGAGTGTATGTGACATGACTGGAATAAAGCATCAAGGTTTTTCCACCACTGACTACAAAACACACACAAGGCAAGGCAGGAACAGAAGCAGACTCACACTGATTGAACCACTCCTCTGCGGATGAAGACAGTCGGACCAACAGTGCAAAAGCAACCACATGAAAAGGAGACACGCACAATGGCAGAATACATGTTACAAGCTAAAGGTGGCACATTACAAACAAACTGGTATTACAACATCTGCTCAGATGTTCCAGATTAGGGAAAATGACTGGATCCTAGCGTCAGCATTAAGATATTGTTACAAAATATCTATACATATATCCTGCAGGTGTAACCTTCTGCATCTACTTTAATGTGACAACAGACACCATGTTAAGACTGATGGAATTTCAGTGCTAACCAGTAATGTATTGATGCTTAAATAGATGTATGCACTAAATAGCTGACCTTTGGTACCACGTCCGCCGAAACAGTCCGTCTCGTCCTTCTTCTTCTGGTGACTCCTTGGCTTTATGGTTTGGGTAGAGGGGTTGCTGTAAAACCTCTCAGCCCCAGGCACCTCTTTATGCACATGGTAGGAGAGATTGCGTAGAATGCAGACACAGTTCTCCACGGACTTGAGGGGGGGTTGCATAAATCAAAGAAGGGCCGAAGAAAGTAAACGGGACAAAGATAAAAATAACAGGTGTAATTCTGACCACGGCCAATTTCATTTTGCACTGCTGGACATGGCAAAAAAGGTCCCTCATGGGAGTGCAGATGGAGTATCAGTGTCATATTGCGGGACTATAAGATTGTAATATTAGCAGTATTCCAGGTGCAGGTAAAAAACGTCAGTATGCTATAGATTTTCATCTATCTCTGGGGGCTGCTTTCTATCTTTTTTGTTTTCCCCAATCTTCCCTTGGCTAACCTTTGCTTACATTAAGCAAATCTGGCCTACCTTATTATTCATATCCCTTTTAGCCACGGCAGAGTAAAGGGCATGAAGTAGAGCATCCACAAGTCCCTCGCACTCACGCAGCCTCTGGCGAGCTTCAGCTCCATCGGAACTCACGTTCCTGCAGGAGATATAGCTCCTGTAAGCTATACAGACCTGCACAAACATGGTACCATTCATACAGGTCATTCTCACAGTCGAATCCCAGTTGCCTTGCATGATGTGGTCGAATGCAACCGCTTTTTGTGGCACTACTACACAAATCCAACAAGAAGGTACCATATGACACACAACAAATACCTTAAACATCCTGATGTGTTCTTGAAAACCGTGGTCCATTCTGGATCTCCTGGTCTGGAAGGGTCATTGGGGTCCCCTCTTAAGCCAGAGTGTGGGATGATGATCTCGTCAGTCAGTGTCTGAAGCCCATGATTGATGACTACCATCTTCAGAGGTTCATGAGACGAGAGATTCCACAGAGTTCCTGCGGGGGTGTTTGGATTTTGACATTTATTGAAGGGCGGTGGTATCAGGAACCTTACTGTGATGAATGATTTAGGAATGAAGAATAACACATCATCGCTTTTATAACCAAAATATTATCTTCAGAGTAAAAATGTTTTAACATAACATTCTCATTAATGTGTGCTTCTTTTGGAATGTAACAGTGCAGTATTATGCTGAACTGTATTAAAGTGTTAAGTTCAAAAGGTTAGGATTAATCAATTACTATCTTATTTTTAGAACTCTTAAAACTCTAATAAGCTGAAAATGGCAGCATTAACATACTAATATATATATATATTATATATATGTATATAAGAGGGGGACCCTTAGGACCTTCTAGGCCTCCATAGAAGCCCACCAGATAATGAGTTCTGGGAACAAAAAAGGGCAAGCCTGTAATTTTTAATTAATTTTTATTCAACTGAATCATGCTTGGATTTAAACTAGGTAAGTACTGCAGTATTGCTATTACTTCATTATTAGGTTTTTCTAGGAAGCAACAGAGAGAAATTGTTGAAACTTTCAATGGAAAATGATCGTTATATTTTTTCTTCGGGGCATCTGATCAGATACACTTATTGATTAGGCCCCAGGGCACTTAATTGAAGTCCTAATATCAGTTTAAAAACCAGCACAGTTTGAAATGCCAGTGGAATGAGTCAATCATGTTTTGATTGAAAAAATGTTGGGTAGGGTGGACAAGGTTCTTGTCAAAGGGGAGATTTGGCCTATTAGCATCCAGTTGACACCACCCCTGCCAGTGCTGCCCTAAGGAGCAGCCTATGTTGCTTATGCCTAGAAACACCCCTGAGCTTAACACTAACATGTATCCCAAAGGGGCTCTATCAGAACCATACAGATGTGTTTTCCTTGTTTTTTTCTTTACTGACGCATCTTTACTCAGAACACCTAGCTCTAATAGTTAGTTTGCCGTAGTCCCAAGACAGAATGTTCATGCTCTCAGATCCAATTGAACTCAACTGTTCCTGCCTTACTGTGCACGAAACATGACAAACCTGTGACCAGCTCCCGGACCTCCATATCACTGGACTTTCTCAGCAGCCTCAGGAGTGCAGGAATGCCATCACTGTTCTTGATTGCAACCTTGTTGAAGTGATCCCTGCCGAAGGAAATATTACGCAGGGCGCCACAGGCTTTGCGGTAAACCTCGGCTTTAGGGTGGTCCAGTAACCCCACCAGAACAGGGATGCCTCGCAGCTGCCTCACATCCTGCTTCACCTTGTCATTCTCATAGCAGAGATGCTGGAGGTAGGCTGCAGCATTTGATTTGACTGGGTCCATGGGGTGGCTAAGCATCGCTATGACCTCCCGCAAGTTGGGGTCCCTCCAGCGTGGGTCCTTGCGAATGGTGTCCAGGCTGACCATGCTGGCACGTTTCTGTGGAATCAGGGTCTGCATCCTGTACAGGTCCTGCAGATAGGGGTGTGATAGTGGGCCCAAATGATCATCTACCGCAAGGTCCAGATTGGGCCTCATGTGGAGGGTTCCTCCCATCATAGGATGACTGATGGCAGCGATTCCTGACCTCAGATCAGCAGCATCTTGATCTCCTTTAGTTGCTCCATTACACACAGTTGCGCTCTGGCCGATTCGACCAAAGTCCCGGTGAAGGGGGAGGGTATAGCAGTTCTCTGGTAAGTAGTTCCTGGTGGGCAGGGTTGTGTAGGGAGGAGGGTACTGGAAACCATGGGGCATGGTGCCATGGTTACTGAGGGCTACCCGAGGACTTTGAAGGGTGCTGCTGTGCTGAGCTGTCTGATCCTTGAAGCTGTTGCCCAGAGTGTCAGGCAAGGTGTTGGTCTCAGTATGGGAGATTACATTGGCAGCCTGGTTTGAGAAACATTCTTCTTCTTTCTCCAGTGAGACATTTGGCAAGAGAATGCCATCCGAATCCTGGGAGCCTTTGCACGTTGTCTGAAGTGTCTCTGTTGCATCACTCAGACTTTCCTGCGGAAGAAGTCAATGATACCAAGAAGTTTATCTCTCTACATGTTTTTCTGTTCATAATCAGTGATTTATTCACCCTTTCTGTTCATCCCTAAACGTCAGAGACATTATAATACCAATTTAAGACCAGGGTTTTAAAATGAAAGAGGAAAGTTTCAAAGCTTTTTCTGCTGTGCTGGCAACAAGTGAGAACTGAATATACATTTATCTGAGGACTTGATGTGCGTACCTCACGAAGTAAACAATTTTTCACCTGGCTGAAAATTAGTTTAATGCAGACCGTGATGAAATGCGTTTCAGAGGAGCTCCTATTGAGCTAGGTAAATTGCCAGCAGCAGCGCATTCGACGCAATGAAGTAGATCCAATTTACTTTAACCCTATTTTTGCCATAGAGAAGTGTCCATATCTGTAAAGTGTTTTGTCAATGTCACAGAATATCACAACATACAGCTCTGGTAAAAAAATAAGAGACCACTACAGAAATGTATTTATCTTTTATAGGTGCAAGTATTGAACTGAACTGCTTTGCCTTAGTTTTTAAGAACTGATGACAATATTTCTCCTAATTTCCAAATAAAAATATTGTTCTTTAAAGAATAATTTTAAAAGAAATGACAAAACATCACAATAAGAGAAATGTTGCAGTGTTTACAGAACTTGAATAATTCAAAGAAAACGAATCTCTTGTTCTCTCTTAAACAAAATGGAAATAATTACCTTTGACGTACTTCTAGTAGTGTTTTACCATCCAACTGGTCTCATTGCGAGAGGAGAGTGTCGATTACAGCAGTGTTTTTATACTTTTCTTCATTAAATAATATTTAATTCAGGAGATCAGTAATCAGTACCTCATAAAGCAGAATTAGGTGCTTGTGTAATTATTTAACAGACACTGGCATGGAATGGTTGTCATACTCGAAGAGATGCTGATTTAAAAATAAATTGCAGTGGTCTTTTATTTTTTCCGCAGCTGTATACAGATATGGTTGCAAGGACAAGAACACTGCAAAGTAACTAAAGGTGCAGACTATACCATTCATACCTGTTCCGAAATAATGAAACAGTACTGGCAGCTTGCCTACAATAACAGAGTTTGTGTTTGTGATTTAGCTCAATGAATGTATGTGAGGTTCTGTAAGCATGCTCACCTCCAACTGTTTTGGCACAACTTCCTCATGAGAGCTGCAGGCACTGAGAGGGTTCAACTCAGTGTCAGGGCTTGAGGACTTCTCTGTCCCTATTCCTGAACTTTCATCATTCTGCAGCAGCAGTCCAACAGAGAACACCATTACTGCTATAAATGTCCGCCATAATTTAAAACATATGCAGGGCTGTTTCTTAGTATCACTGCTATAAGCAGTTGCTAAGAGCTATTATACAAGGAGTATTTCATGCACATAGATTGGCAGACATAATGCTTTAAAGTATTTGCTGCTTAAGCTCACATTGCAATGTGTTGTATTTTCCTAATTGATAAGTGAATTACAGTTGCATTAGTTCCTCCAGATTAGAATGAGGTATTAATCAATTTTTATTCTAACATACAAAATGTGTGGAGGTCCCAAGTTAGATGTTGCTTAGAAGCCCCAAAATGTATAGAAACAGCCCTAGATATATGGCAAATATATTAAAAAAACTTCACAAAAATATAAACAAACATTCAAAAAGTTTACAAAATATATCCAAAATTTCCCCGTTTCCCAAATGTTGTTAGTTTATCCTACAGCCACAGGGCTAAAGTGTCAAATACGTAAAGTTAAGTTATCATTTAGCACTGGTTTATTTTTTTGGGTTTTCTGATTTACTTTCCAGCACAGCACATTACTTTCAGTTACATAAACCAGTGCAAAAGTAAAGATCTAAACATCTTGGTTGATCAGTGATCAGAGGGGAAAAACTGAGTAAATGTCTATTTTGGCCCAAACTTTGCCTTGGACTGAAAGCTTAGCAGCAAACATTAATCTAGAAAAAGTGTCTTGTTTGTGTGTCCAAAACTGAACACGCTATAATCCTGACATAAAGCACTTTCTGTCCTGCCGCCTGTTGCTATTTAGTCAGCAGTGATTAAGCTAACGGTGTGCCACCACAATGCACCAGATACGAAGCATCTATCACCCCAACATGGTGTCTTTGCCTTTAACTCCACACAACCTACATTAGCCTCTGCGTTGGGTGTGCCTTCGTTGGTGGAGGTGACTGTGGACAGGTCAGAGGAGGGGGTGTCCAGCGTATCTTCAGCGGGTGGTGCCTCCTCAGCCTGCTCTTTGGTCTGCCTCTTTGAAGGCACCACCAGAGGATCGTCAGGGCTCTGTTCCTTTTGGACCAAAGGAAAACAGAAAAAAGATCAGTAGAAAAAGGACTTAGCTGTAGTCCTCGTGCTCTCTATCCTTCTCTCTCTCTCTCTCTTCGGCAGGGTTTGACCTGAGCAGAATCTTAAACCACCAACAAGCCAACATGCCTGCGGAGGCATATTATTCTTTCAGGAGTATATTGTGGTGTTTCGTAGGCCTCCGTTCTAACATAAAACGGTGCCTCAAATAATTAATCTGCCTTATCACGATACAGTACAGCCTTAAAAGCACCTAAGGCAATTTTGTGAAATTACTCTCATCCTGCAGTGAAGCAACTCGCAAACATTCTTAAGAGAAAAAAATAAGCACATCTTCCTCCAAACTGTGAATAATGCATGAGCCGGGCCTCTGAACACCCTCCATAGGTTTCTCCAACCAGAACCGTCCGGACACAACAAAGTCCTATAAGCCCTTCCTCTAGCAAGTGGCGGATCTATAAGCAAACCTACAAGGAGAAAAAGCAATAATGTCCTAGTTTAAAAGCAGGGACTTATGTAAAGCCACTTAATTGCATGTCTACAGTGCTTTGTTTGACTTCAAGATAGCAATATCATGAATGCATCGCCCCGCATTAAATATTTTGGAAATGCGAGCGTCCACTGCTTCTCATTTATTGCTCATATCTCTCTCATCTCTTAGAGTAATTACCAGGCTATCAAGCTCTTTACGGCCTCGAGTGCAGTAGCTCTAGTCTTCAAATCATAAAGCAATCTCCTTTAAATGACAGTGCATGATGAGGCGGTTAAGGGAGGCAGTCGTGCATTTAGAGGAGGATGTGAGGACGGATGGACTGTCACTCGAAGAGTGTAGAGAGAAAAAATGGCCGAAATGCTTTGCAAACAAGCATCAGTCTTCCGACAACAAATCTCTGTATGCAGCTTTTCTCCAGCACTGATGAAAAGACAGATGCGAGACACGTCAATGAGAATATCCTCTTGTTCCGCTTGATGCCTGCGACGCTATGGAACAAACATCAGCTGCCGTTTTTTACAGTGAATGGAGAATGTTTACAGACAGATATGACTACCGTGTTGAAAAGGGAGATGATTCATCATTCCCTCAACCAGCATCTTTGGAGGTCTCAGGCTGTCAAGGAGAAATCCCCATTAATCTTAGGCTGATGGACTGACATGAAGTTCTGAGGGATCCTGCTGAAACAAGTACATGGCAATAGTGTGAGAGCCTGCCAGTTGGGATTTGTATAAATTCTCTTTCACATTCATGAGTACTGGGAACTCTCCAGTGATCCTGCAGGCCAACGGCAAAATTCCCAATCCTGCATAAGCTTCCTAATACACCTTCATGGCGCGACGTGTCATCCATGCTAATTCGAACACCCCGTGCCTTTACTTCTATTCTCCCCTCCTCTGGGCTTCAACTCTCAACCCCTCCCACCCTCCTTCACGTGTGCACTTGGTCCCCATTGTGGAAACTCTTATCAGTCCCGCTGCACTGGCTGAGGAAACAACATGGGGCTTAGCGATTTATAATGAGCTGCCGTGACCCGCTCAAGGGCAAGGCAGCCACACGACAGCCACGATATCTGTCACAAACCCAGGGTTTGACAGATGAATCATTCACCAATGACAAAGTTCAGGGGCGGAATGGTTCATGCACTATTCACACCTCCCCGAGCTACGGCCAGGGTGGTTGAGCTGGCACTGGATCTTGCGTGAGCCAGCACCCATGTTTAGGCATTCCAGCTGAGTGGTTTGCTTGTCCGCCGTCTCCGCTGCGGATGTTCTCCCACACCTCGCCTCCCTCCCTCTCTTTCTCTCTCTCCCTCTCTCCCTCTGCTTGCCGACAGAAGTTTTCATGCATGCTGTCTGTCAACTGCTTGGGTGGACTCCTGCCAACAGGGTGCTCTTTTCGCAGCAACATCACACGTCTTTGCCTCTGCAGTATGCCTGTTATTCTTAGCAGGAAACATCATCACAACAGGACACCCCTCACCCCCTCAAGCCTCCCTGTGTTGCTTCAGCCAAGCACAGATCCAGCATAAAGCCTCAGACATCTGGCTGCATAGAACCCACCACCACCACCACCATCTCCCCTGAGCCTGATGCCACTTAATCACACAGCAAAGCTGCACATTTGCATCGGTTTCCACATGTCACAACCTTGTCTGCTGTGGAGATTTGGTTGACGTCATTCGAAAACCCACTGCTACAGGTATTCCTGCGGATTGCTCAAATGGGTATCAACATTTTGAGTGTGTGTCAGAGCAAAAAATCCCCCAAAACCAGAGCGTGGGGTGCCCAGCCCCTTAGCAGCATCAGTTCAGCATTCTCCACATGCAGCTGTGGGAGGGGATTGCAGGCATGGATGTTAGGCGAGCAGCGTGCGGAGAGAGACTGCATCGATGCCAGCACTCACCTCTTTCACCTCCGCAGGCATAGTGCTGCTCCTCTGTGACGGAGCTTTGTCGGCCAAGTGGTGCCTCTCTCCCTCTCTCTCCTTCTCTCTCTACTCCTTCTCTGTGTTATGGAATAGAGTTTTCTCTCCTTTGAGCGCGGGTGATGGCTCAGACGAGAGCGGCCATCCTTCCTCCCGGCTCACACATCCACACGCACTCGATCATGCTCACACACATGCAGGCTTGTACGCACACACACACGCGCACACACACACGCACACACACACTCAGGCACACACCCCCAGTCTCTCGCCCAGCGCTCGTTGGGAGGGAGGTGCTGAATCGACAGTGGTGGCCAGAGCCCCTCTCTCCGCAGGACGCTTAAGCCCTCGTAAAACGAGAATGGGTGCCAGTTAATTTGGAATGGAGGGACGTGTTTCCAAGTACAGCGGATGCGGAGGTTGAAATCCAGCCCCCCCCCCTCTCTTTCTTTCTCTCTTTCTGTCTCTCTCTTTCTTTCTTTTTTTCTTTCTCTCGCTCTCTCTTCTGACGGCTTTGGAGCAGAATGCGCACACACCTCCTAACTCACACACACAAACACACAAAGGCAGGCTTCCCTTTGGGGCTGACAGGTTTAGGTCTTTTTCTCACACACGCACATACACACACACACACATACACACACACACACACACACACACACACACACACACACACACCATGAG
>JBBJLS010000036.1:13879644-13899603 GCA_037577275.1 Bryconaethiops microstoma | reverse complement strand
GGTGCTGAATGCTGAGTGGTTGGAACTCCTTTATCTAGGCTCCTTGTATCTTTAGACACTTTGCAGCCTGTCACAGTCAAACATTTGCTCCCATTTCTTTCATTTAACCTACTCAATATACCGAAGATAACACAGTTTAACAGACAGAAAATAATATTCTTGCACCAACAATGTGATTCAAAGCTAAATATAAAGACATGAGGGGTGGTTTAAACTTTTGCACAGTACTGCACATGTCACATTATTAATTTTTCCTGAGGTTTGGTAAGAACAGGCAAAAACCAGTAGTACCACATTTAAAATATACCATCAAAATCCACGAGTACTGCGATTTATGTTATAGTATTTATATAAAAGTGAACACGGCCCAACCAGACCGTGGGAAAAGTGACCAGCCACAGCCTCCAAGCTGTTAGGCAAACTCTGACTTCCCGCATCCACCTCTCTGCAGATGTGCCAGGTTTGCATAGACGTGTAGCCGAAGGCTTAAGCATGGAAATATCGCCCAAATGTTCTTCCAGCACAGAGCAAACGCCAACCATGTAATATTTCACAAGGCAAAACTGGACCGTTTATGCACCCACAACTGAGTATATCGATGAGCGTTCGATAACTGCTCATCATTTTTATTACAGAATTCTGGAACTTAATCATTTGATCCTTTGTAACAGATAATTTAATGCAAAAATAATAAATAAAAAAATTATACATTGTCTTTCAATTAAACACCTCATAACAAATCCTCATGTCAATCTAAATAATAAAAATGAGATGATTTTAAAAAAATTTAATAATATACTGAAATTACATCATTTAGTTTTATAAATAAGTAAACTAACTGTAAGTAATCAGTAAATAAGTAACTGTTTAAATACTAACTACGGTTGATTACATAATAACATTACTATTATGATAAAAAACGTATCCCCTATGTCAACTGCATAGTACATACAGTATATATCATCACTTATCCTAGTGTAATTTAAACCTTTTCACCATTTCCATTATCGGTTTATTCACCATAAAAATGTGTAAAGTGTAACTGGTGTTCACAAAAAAACAGAGTTACGAGGGTTTTTTTTAGACAGTGATGTCACGAAGGAGATTTGCCAGATGTTCCTCTTTGATTCTATGCAATGTAAGAAGCCTATTGGCTTTAGTGATGGAGGCCCTCGCAGTTCAGGCTTCAGTGAATAAACACTTTCAAATCTCCCCATTCAAACACGGTTCCCAACAACTGTGAGACTCCTGTTGACCCCTGAGCCCTCGGGGAATGCCTGAGGGTCATCCTCCCGACCTCTATCAGCCGGCGCGTATGGCGACACACAGGTAATGAGGGCTGTGATGCAAAAGAGAATTCGTTTGGCACTGAAAGAGGAAGACGCTCGTTACGCAAATCTAACGCTGCGCTTGGCAGGAGCGTGGGAAACACTGCTAATTGGAGGTCCAGTTTTCAGGCCTGACCGTTCTGGGGGGAGCAGATCAAAGAGCTACACATGAGAAGTTCAGCTCGCGATTAGACAATTAGGTGGTCCAATAGTAAGGACGAATGATTGGAATGTCGTATCATGACAACAGTGACCAACATAATCCCATGTTTTAGTGTTATGGTGGTATTATTTCACCATTGATTGTATTAACAATAGGGCAAACTAATTATTATTTGGGCGATTAACCAATTAATCAGTGTTTTTATTATAAGACTTGGCCTAACAAACAATACCAGATAATTTTTTTACATTTACAGAATTTGGCAGACGTTTTTTTTTTTTTTTTTCCAGAGTGGTGAGTGTTTTGTAAAACATGACCCTCACACTAGTAAACTAGTAAACCTAGATTTAAGAAGACAGTATTTTTGTTTTGTTTGGGATTTTGTTGGAAGTTATTTGTGAAGTTTGTGAAGTTTGTTAAGTTAGTTTATGACATGAACATATAGTTGTTATAGTTGTTCTCCTCAGAGCTCAGTAAAAAGGAGGGTCTTCAGTCTCTGTCTCCAACCTCTGTAGACTTTACAGATGAGCCTATTTTGAGTGCAACCGGAAGTGTTTTGCGATTATGTTTGTTGGGAACAGTGATATGTAACCAGAAACGGTGATATCACCAGAAAGTTCCTTAGTACAAATACAACACAGTACTTCAAGGTTTGATGAGTTACAACAGACTAGTGCTGCCACATTATTATTTTTTTTAATCTATCAAAAACCATTAATACAACAGATTTTTATTCCATTTTTTTATGCAGCACTGATCTCAGAAAAGTATATTTTGACATGATTTATTGTGACATGATATCCTTTACAAATATGCCATATTTTTGGTCATTTCTTGACACAAATCAAAACAAAAGTGGTGAGTCTGCTCTTACAGAATGTAAATGTGATCTACTGTGGAACTCGCTTTGTAATGAAATATGGAATTAAGTCTTTTTTTTTTTTTTTAATCGTTTATCGAGATGAACATAATGTCCCTCACCTTCTAAAGGCTGGTGAAGACTGCGACGTTACGGGTTTGTCATTTCTACGTGTTTGGTGACAGTAAGTAATAATCAGCTCTGTTCTTTCCTCGCACTTGTGGAAAGGAAAGGGGTTGCCATGGCAACGGCTGCTAAAAAAAAGGGAAGACTTCCTGTTGTCTTGTGTGATGCTAGATCAGCTTTAAATACAACATCAGCAGGACAGAAAAAAACTGTGTCCAGGGAGTGTGTATGTGTGCGCGTTTGTGTGTGTGTGTGTGTGTGTGTGTGTGTGTGTGTTTTTCTCCTATCAGTTGTGAAAGGCAGGTTGTGCATTGCTTCATACAAGTCTATACAAGATCAACATTTACAATACAGCGCTGAAGGGTAAAGAACCAGTTTCAACTAGAACAGGCTACATTCAGGTCACTGGTAACAAAGGTGATTTTTTTTTTCTGTGTTTCTGTGCTTCTGTGCTACCCTGGATGTCCAGTATCAACCAGCACAGTCGGCCTCTGATTGCATCAGCAATATTTTTATTGTTGTTATTCTTTTTATAGCTAGTATTTCTCACCTTTTTTCCTCCTACAGTTTTTGAAATATTGGCATGGTACATGTAGTCATGGAGTGTAGTCATGGAGTGTTGATCATTTAAAAAAATATATTTTTGTGGTTGAGTCAGATCTGCAATATATGGGGAGAGAGAGCAGGCGGTAGAGTCGCCACGTATCGGAGAGAGAGAGAGTCTATGTCAAGGCGAAGGCAGCCGGAAAGGGACAAAACGTGGAGAAACACAAATGCAGAGATACAAACGCGGTGCAAAACACACCGCAGACTCATAAACAGACTTCAAGACACTGAAGCTAAGGTCAGTTTTATATATATATATATTTTTTTTTTTTTTTTAAAAACAGTGTCACTGTTTGTTGTGGTTTAAAACTAATCAGCCTGTTCATGCAGGTACACGTTCAGCCATCCTTAACCATAAACGGCTTGGTAAGAGCCAGCAAATTGAGCGGTAGAGCACTGAATGGAGAAAGTCGTTTTTATTTTTAACACAAACGTTTTTTGCCCATAAAACCAGTATTAAGAGTCTCCAAAGACTGGTTTTATAGCAACCACACAATCACACTTCACATTTTCTCATGGAAATGAATCTAGTTTTGCTTCTGCTGCTGGCCAAGCTGGCTTGTCCTATGGATTTTCTATGCACTCGTTCATTAAAAAAACACGCACCCTACATAACCTCATTGGCCATTTTATTGGAAACACCTACCATATATGTGCGCCTGGTAGGTTTACAGTTACTGACTGTAGCGCATCTGTTGTTTCACAGCTTATCATACACGGCTGTGAATGGTCCACCGCCACAACAATATCTGGTCAGCAGTGCTCTTATAATGACCCCTTTACGCTGATGGACATGGTCAAGGGGGGCAGAAATAATTCACAATAACAGGTGGGTTACAGTCAGAACATGTAAACCTATAAGATGCATATGGTGGGTGTTTCTAATAAAATGGCCAGTGAGTGTAGCTATGAGATGGGTGTTTCTAATAAACTGGCAAGTATGTGTTCAGCATATGTGTTCCAGTGTGAGATTTAACTGATACCTACTACACATAACAAGGTCTCTATTTATGATTTGTTTCTTTTTATGTAATGCAGTGATAGGGATGTATAACAATAACACTAGTCTACAACCTTTTTTTAAAAAGTGTTATCGTAGCTACATTTATAGCTTTATTATTATGGCAAGGACACACTGAAGGTGTGTCCAGTTAGTGTGGAGTTATCTATCTATCTCTGTCTATTTAATAGAAGAGAGATCTGACTAAATACTGAAACATAAACTTGCTACAACCTATTGTTCAACAAATATTCCTGATTTTGTCATTATATTTCCCCAGAATGACAAACTTACTTCTCTGAACGGAATCCAGACCCAAACACCAAAGCCACTAAAGTGACCTGTGGTTATATACGTGAGAACATTGCTGATTCACTATGTACCTTAGCCTTGTTGTGTAGGTTCTCATCCACAACTGACCAGCCGGCACGTTTGTGTTGACTTTACCTCAGTGTCACTCACTCTCACATGTGCTCTGTCTCTCTCTCTCTGTCTCTCTCTCTCTCTCTCTCTGTCTCTTTGTCAGCCCATGATGTTCCCTTCACGTGGGACATGGTAGGATCAATGCACACCACGGGCCAAATGCTCTCTCCACCCCCCACCCTTTCACTGAGAGGTTAACCAAGCTGAGCTGTTAAAAACCTTCAGGCTAGTTTCATTGACTAGAACTGAGCCACTCTTTTAGCCAGCACGTTTCACATTTCACGTTTCATCAACCACACTGAACCACGGCTAGCCTCAACTCTCAGGCAACTGCATTACCTAGACAGAAGATAAGGCCAGTCAAAGTGGAGCTTCCAAGTTTCCTGTTTATCTATCTACCTTTCCGTCTATCTGTCTAGATAGCTAGCATGCTAGCTGTCAGGAACGTTGCACAGAGGCAAATTTGCTAGTATGAAACCACCCGGGTAACTTCACAAATGTGATTCCTAAAGGCCCAGTATTATAATCCAAAACAAAATTACACTTTACAAAATGCAAGCTAGCTAGCTTTCAGAAACCATGCTTATTAATTGGTACTGCTAGGCGCTAATTTTCCACTGTAATCCCTGAGGCCTGGAGACAATAAAACACTACCTGATACACGGAGACAACAAAACACTACCTGTCAAGACGATAATCCCAAAGTAAACATGGACAATAATCCCCAAAAGTAAACTGTTGCCCCTGAGGCCTGATGCTAAAGGCCAAAACAAGAAAACTAGAAAAGTCAAGTGAGAAATATGTTTCAAATACAGCTCATGCATATCGAATAATGGCACACACTCGATGGGACAGGATTTATAGCTTTCTTCCTTTCCCTTTAAGCTCTCGTCGCACTCGGTTCCACATGGAAACTATACTTAAAGCAGATGTCACTGAGGCAGCTCAAGGCAGCTGGGTTTATAGAGGCTAAATCACTGCTAACAATCAAAAGAAAGAAATCACTTTGGGAATACTGAGGGAACTGACAAGCTGAGTGAAAGCATGTCCATTTTGCAATTATACTGTACTGCGGTTGTATTGCTACATATTGCTGCTGAAATTATCCCATGGTGTACATTAAACTTCAAGCCCCTGACGTGACAGTTGAAGATCAGCCTGCATTATTTTGTCAAGGAAACTTTGGCATTTATACCATTCCAATATCTTGATTCAACCAAACTCATCCAAGCCACATAAACATCTCAGATCGGGCAGGAACCTCACAGCACACAGTGAAACGTTCCGTAACTGGTTATAATCACATATGCATATGGTGGACCATCACTGCCGCAAAGGCAGATATTGTGATTATTCACAAACTGCTGCATATAGAACAGGCATATTATCATATATAGGCATATTGTTATATATAAAGCATGAAAACAACGATAGGCAGCCCAGAGTGGTGCTGAGTGAGTAAAACTCACTGATTTTTGCAAAGTGTCAACATGCTGGTTCGCCTTATTGCAGGAGGAGATTGGGATGGATTTTATGCTGTAGTTTGTTTTAATACACTTTTAACAAGAAGTCTAGAGGGACACGAGCGGATAAAGTGCCCTCAGTAATTACTGACACCCTTATTTGAATAAAAAAGGCAAAATAAAAATGCCCCCTAATGTTTATCAAGTGTTGTCTTTACTCAGCAAATATATCAGTTCCATATGACCCCATTACTGCAATAAAACAAAAATTGTTTAAAATTAAAAATTAAATTTCAGTCTGAAAAAAGTGCAATATATTGTTTTTGTAATACTCTGTTGCCAACAGAACAGTTTGGCAAAATAGTAAGACATGAGGCATACGGACACGAAAGAAGGGATTTTCAAACATTCCTCAAAGCAGATTCTCCCCAGACCCTAGAGTTTTATTATGTACGCCTCTCTTGAGCTCGACCTACACAACTTCATTTGGATTTAGGTCAGGGGACTGGAAAGGCCATGTGAAAACTTTATTTTGTGTTCATTATTGCATTTGGATGTGTGCAGTGGATCACATATCTACTTTGTAGGCATGGTGGCAAGTGGTAAATTATGGTAAATTTGGAGACATGGTGATCCCAAGATGCTACCAAACACGAAACTCTGTTAATTCTGAAACTTTGGTCTTTGAAGATTTTTTTTTTTTTACTCCTCAATGTGGCTGCTGTCAAAAGTCTTGCATCCTCTTCCAGGCTGGCTCAAGATAGTTTGGGATTTCTTAAAAATCTTAATGATTGCTCTAACTATGGACATTTTAAGCTATTTTTCTGCATACGATTCCTGAATTGTGCAAGTCACTTTTGCCTTACTGCTATGGATCACTCTTGAATCTTTCCCCATGATGATGGATGATTAAGGGATTTGAGCCGTGTGTCACCTCATTTTAATTCTCCAGTGAAACCGGATATCACTGACGACTACTTAAAAATCCCTGAACACTTACGGAATCTTCAATCACGTTAAATAGGCATAAGATCATACCTGACTTACATTTTCTTAACTGATTTTTTGGGCTGTCAATAATTGTGGCATATTTTGTTTTAAAAAGTATTTTTCACTAATGATCTCAGACTAAACTTACCTTAGATAAAGGTATGATTGTTTGTGTTTTCAATATAATATTAACAAAATAACAGACCGGGTTAAATTCCTTATTCAGTCATCTTTAGCAAGGACACACACACAAACATACGATATGGATATATATATATATATATATATATATATATATATATATATATCCTTTCAGAAAGTAAAATGTAGTAATTCAATACAATTTTATGTATTATTTAATTTACTTTGGGCAGTACATTTGGGTTGTAAGTTTTAATTTTAATGGTACATGTTTGAAAAAGGAAAGACGTCAGTTTTTCAGCGTGGCTGCTGATTGCTGATCAGTGTACACGCATCCAGTCAATCTGCAATGTGACAAAGCTCAGCGGAGCCGGAGGTCATTATTGGAATAGGATACAGGAAGCTGTGGGTGTAATGGCCTGAGCAGGATGTGGAAGTGTTAGTGATGACCCACTTCACACATACGGGTTAGACAATCTCAAACCATATCAGGCCGGTCCTGGAAGCAAAGGGCTTTAATGCTTAAATATGTGCCAGTAAACTTCATAATACAGCCTACGGCTCATTAAATCTGCACAGATTCACTCAGCTAAACGAAATTATTTGATATTGGCTTTGCAAACACACAGGCCAGTAAAGAGACTAGAATAGTCTCAATGAAGGAAAAGGCTCAATGATTTTTTTTGTAAACAAGTCACTGAATGAATGAAAAACACTTTTAGATGAGGCCTTACTCTTTGTAAGTTACAGATCAGTCTACAGATGGGAAAAATCAAATGCCAGAGTGACTTACTAGCATTTTTTTCAGACGGGTTAACAAAAATAAGCATACTTGTTAGCACATATACTAGGACCTGAGGTTTCCAACTTACATATATATGGATAAATGATGTCAGAAAACCTCAAAAGACAGAAAATCTCAAAGTAACTGTTCAATCTTGAAAGGATTAAAAAAAAGAATCCATTTATTTCACACAGGTTTGAATTTGGTAGTCTGTATATAGCAGTCTAAAGACTGCAAGTTACACGGCTGTGGACAGATAAGAAAAAGAAATCTCAAAGCAATTATTCTATTTTGAAAGGATCCAAAAAAATTATTAATTATATGACATGCTAGCAGGTTTCAAGATAGCTAGAAAAAAAAAACTACCTCACTCATGGCCTGTGAATTGGCCTGAAGCTTCTAAGTTATACAGTACTCTGCAGGAGTCTTTACCCACCAACATTTCTTCTTATTTTACTTCCAAAGACACAAACTTTCTTGTATTTTTAATGTGGTCTTAAGGAACAGTTCTCCAGGCTTCCTGAAGGACTTTCAAAGTTCTCTCATTTCCAGTCCAGTCCCTGAACCTGACCAGTCTCAGAGGAATGCTTTTTGTATAAGACACACAGTGACCTACATATGAATCATTCAAGCAGAACAAAGAGCATCTAACTGAAGTTCTGAACCAGTGAAGAAACAGGAGCGGATGATTCCAGATGATCAGGCGGTGATCAGTATACTGGTGGTGCTGAATGCTGAGTGGTTGGAACTCCTTTATCTAGACACATTGTATCTTTAAACAATATCAAAGATAAGACATGAAATAGTAATTTGGACCAACAAGGTGATTAGAAGCAAAATATAAAGAATTTTGAAATACTGTCAAATCTGCATTCTTTTTTTATACTATTTTGCCTTACAAAGTCCTACATGTATCTTTTAGGCCAAACTTTGTGTATGTGCGTCAGGCAGAGCACTTGTAATCATATTCATTTTCACATAGAAAATCAGTAAAAACATAATTGGTGTACAACCTTGTGCATTCCATTGTATCTATATCATTTCTACATAATAAGTGTAGCTTGTTCTCATTTCAGTGATCCCACTAATTATTTCAGGCCTATGTCTGAACATTCCTATGGTCATAAAAATCTATCCGTTTATTCTGTATCTGTTCTAAATAAATCATTATTTAAATGAATTACCTGTTCCACATTGTGGGCTTCTTTACTGTAGTGCTCTTTTAGAGTGGAATAATCACATCTCACTTCTACTCTTATTGTGTTTTATCATGTGGTGAGGTGTTTCTATGCCAGTGCCGAAAGCAAAATGTCCTTTTTATGTAAATGAGGTGGGCAATAGAGTATTTCTGATTCTAATTCAGTCTCTGCTTCTGCTAACCTGCTGGTTATTCCACTCACAGCACCTGCAAGTGTGTGAATGGTCTTATTGAACCACAAACCATCTACATTCAGGTCTTCCCATGAACACAAGAGGGAGCTCTACACACTGGAGGCCAATATAAAGTAATGCCATTTCTTTCTGTAATAAGGCAGACAGGGCCTTACTGAGATCCAGACGCTGCAGCGGTGGAGGTCAGACAGGATAAGTGGGGTGGTGACCGGCCAGCGGTCTCATTCCTTGTGGCCTTTAAGAAAACAATACGAGCTACTTCGCCTTGTTTCCGCATCCTGAGGCTGCATGACGAGAAGGTATTTTTAGCCGTTTAACTTTTACACACAGAGGCCCTGCATTCACAGCCATGCGACCAGCAACGATCCATCAGACAGGGCAGGGTAACGAAACCAGTAATATTTTATTAGCTAAACGAGTTACAAAAACACAGAACTTCTAGAAAATGTCCCGATAATGTACAACTATACAGTGTTAAAAATTGCTTTTGGCTTGGCTATACCATTCGAGGAGGAAAAAAAAGATTAACATTGGTGTTGTGGGTTCCTTTGGGTGGAAAATTAAATAAAATGTTCAAAAGGTTCTTCACACGCATACACAGACAGACACACACACACGCATCCCTTTTACAGCTCGATTTAAAAAAAAAATCAGATGTTATTTAATCTCGTGTGGCGAGATTAAATAACATCTGATCAACATGCAATGGGCCCAATTCAGTAAAGTTCCCATCTCTCTTAGTAAATTGGTTTTTAATTTAAGAAAAAAGTTGCTGCTTTGGAAATGGGCCAATAGGCATAACCGAAATGGCCAGTCATTTAAAGTCAATGTGAATCAGAAATTGGAACCATGATGCATTTCTGAGTCAACCGTGGTATCAGAGAGTTTCTTAACTAGATTCTCTCTAAGATACGTTGTGGGGGCAGACAAGATATTATGGGCGTCTGGTGGGGCAAGGTTTTGTAATCAAAAATCAGAATACAGTTTTGAGGAAATGTCATTACATTTTGATGGAAAATTACAGAAAAACAAGAATTTTAAATGGTATGATGCACTGAATTATGCTTCAAATGACCAGGGTTGTGGACTAAACATGTCAAAGAGGACTATTCTGATTTCAGATTATCTTTAAAGCTTAAAGATGATGCCTAATTGTAAATGCATAGCAATAAATAGTGGGAGTGTCTACTGTATAACTTTTGCACACCATCCCGCTTCTCATCGTAGATTGTTATTAACATAATGTGACGTAAGTACGCAGATGTTTGTGCCAGGAAATTCGTGTTAAAAAAGGTCCGTCAACACAGAGTGGGAGAGTCAGGACTTTGGGTCTGAGTCTTGCGGCTCTGAGGTAGTGATGAAGGCCAACACTTTGTGGGTGGTGTAGGATGAGGTGGGCATGGGGCCGGGCAGGGCAGAGGGTGAGCGCTGGGCCTGGCGCTCCAGGGAGCGGTAGGCAGAGGGCGAGAGTGAGCGGCCTTGGAGGGCCACGTTAGAGCCCAGGGGTGAGGTGGAAGTCCTGGTGGTGCGGCTCAGCGACAATGTGGAGGAACAAGCCAGCTGAGTCCGGCTGTTATAGCCGTATGCTGCACTGCTCATGAGGAACTCTCGAGATCCGTAGGCAGGTGGTGTGGGGCCGCGGGTCGGCGTCTCGGGTGGCAGGCTCCTCCGGCAAGGCGTGTCATATACGGGCAGAGTGTCCTGAATGGTTGGCTGCGGGCGAGCCTGAGGCGGCAGCATCTGCTGCTGCTGTTTCTCGCGCTCCTCCAGCTCCTGGATGGAGCCCATGAAGCCTTTAGGGAGGTTATCGTAGCGCACAGGTGAGGACTCGTGGTGCTGGGGCGACTGCCGGTTTGCCGTCATAAAAACAGGGCTGCAAGTGCGAGGGGGCAGACGCTGGGGGTCGTTAGAACCCCTTCCCAGGTCCATGGGGTGGAAGGGAGCGCGGTACGCCAGAGGGAACACCCCTCGCTGGGCCAGGTCGGCTGGGCCGAGGAGGCTGTCGTAGGACAGGCTGCCTGCGCGCCCGCTCAGGACGCTCGGGGCAGGGCAGGAGGCCAAGGCCTCGGGACGCTGACTGAGCAGGTGGGCTCGGTCCCCCCGGCGGTGGGCGTGTTTTAGGCTGAGCGAACGGGAGTTGAGGGTGAGCGAGTTCAGAGGTAGCGTGCTGGACTGCAGGAGCGAGTGACCAGAGATGGGGGTCTGCTTGTCAAGCTGGTCCAGACTGGACTCGGAGGACTGGTCCGGAGACCTCCTGGCCATCTGGAGCTGAGGACTCGCTCTCTTCCTCATCTAAATAAACAAATATGGAAATGAAAACTGGGGAAAGTGGGATATTATGTAAATTTGACTTTCTTTGATAAAGTATTGATTTAAATAGTCCACTGACCTGTTCCCTGGGTACTTTGTAATGCGCTCTGAAAGGTGACTCTAAAATCTGTCCAATTTGACTCATGTTGTGGACAGGAGGCCCTGCAGTTCTGGAATGCAGTATGCCCTCTAAAGCAGAACAATATTCACATTTTTGTTATAATCCCAGCGTTAACAATTCATCTTACATTTATATAAGGGCAAACTACCTTCAAACGTTACAAAATCTAGACACAGGAGGGGCATTTTTTGCACAGATTTGCTCTTGTATCAAATATTTCCATCTTAAGTTTTGCTTAGATTTTGCTTAAAGGCGAATTTCATTGATTTGTTAACCTTTCTGCATAATTAAACCATTAAAACTTAATACAGAGTTGTTTGATGTGAAATGTTTAAGAATGTTCTAAAGAAACTTGCAGATTCAGAATTGACCGCAGCGGTGTTGGTAGGAAGCAGTCATTTTAATTATTTAATGCCTCTTAAAGCTACTTCACAGAAAACTACTACATTAAATAGTTTCATACACGCTGTCTGATGGCTGATGATAGTTCTGGGATAAGATTTTGGCGTAAAATCTATTTTTTAAATACCTTCATGGCAGGGAAGTTATTGCAGGGGGAATACCCAAGAAAACTTTTCACACACTATTTTACCTTCATCACCATTGCATATAAGCAATGTGTAGTTTCACAGGGGGGTTTGGATAGTAAATCAAGTGGCTATTTCACACCGTAGACACCATGACCCCTGGTTCCTATCACCACTACTGTAAAGAAAATACTGAGAATTTCTCTACAATTAACCACTTATCAAACCCACATCAAACCACTACATCTCAACCACTGCGATATGTTGAAATTTTGAAAAATGTACTTCCCAACTGATATCTGACTAAACTAGACGTCGAGAAACTCATTCATGCCTTTATTGATTACATTAGTGGTCCCCAAACCGGAAAAGTTCTGTCTGAGAATAAAAGAAGAGAACACATCACCCTCAGTACTAAAACCTTACAGAATGTTACAGAATTGACTTCAAAGTACTATTGCTAGTCTATAAATTGCTCAGTGGTGCAGGACCTGTGTATTTACCAGATATGCTGCAGCAATATAATCTGAGCAAAACTCTCAGTCAGTCAGACCATCCTACTTAAACATTTTAAATTTTATTTTTAATTACTTCTCATTAACTTTATTGTTTTATTCCTGCTTTTCATTTTATTCTCCTTACATACTTTGAACTTAAATTAAAACATTTTTATTTGTAAAGCACTCTGAATGACCCTCATGTATAAAAGGTGCTCTTGAAAAATAAATTTGCCTTGCCTTTAACTTCCCTAATTTAGACCAAGTGTGAAACTGAATACAATTGTACAATGGAACAATACAGTAGTGACATAGACGCCCACCTTCCAGCGCAGCAAGGTGGGTCTTGAGCAAAACCGGGTCAGGTTTAGGGGGCAGAGGGGGTGGAGTGCTTGGACGTTTGAACTCAGGAACGTCCAGCACTACTGGTGACTGTCGCTGCAGGGGGATAAACATGAAAAACATTTCCATTAAAGGTGGCAAAGCAGTCAATGGGCCCCTACTATTACAGTTAAGACCCCACCACTGACACCATGATATCTCTATCCTACAGTTAGGAAGGAAACAAAAAGCTGCTACGCAGGCAGTTAATTCACAAGACACACTCATATATCCCTTGATTAAATTCTTAAAATAGGTTCCTCACTCACCCATAAGGTATAATTTGAGGAGACGTGACAAAGAGAGGTGGGATGTTCCCGTTACATTACGTGCTTGACTTTGTTGAGCTTATAAAATCTGCTTGGTTAACTCTACATCATCATAAAATAAGCACCAGCAACATAGAATGGAGCATCGGAGCATTGTCCTACCTTCACGGGGGGCGTGTTTCCTTGGATTCCATTGTCCCCGACTTTTACAGGGGACATTTTGAGGGACTCTGGTTTTTGGAATGGAGGCTGTACAAGGATGGGCCGTCTCTTTCCTGGCTTCCCAGCATATCTGAGAATGAAGAGAATCAGAAAATGCAAGCTTAAGCAATGGTAGTGGTAAGAAATTCTGTTCAGATCTTATAGAAACCCAAACCATCTTTCACCTTGGAGTGACTGGGCTGCACAAGACAAATTCCATGTTGCCACAACAACCACGGGTAAAAGGGTTCACGCCGCCTTGGAACTTTCCAGTCACCTGGAAGGAAGGCAAACCTTTTCAGTATAACCACGGGATTTACTCTGGTTTAAAGTGGCAAACTTATTTTCGTTGTTGGTGAATAAGTACTGATGAGTCATTCATAATCTTATCTGCATCGCAGTGTCTCACCTGCTCGTTTGTGGTTCGGCCTCTCGCCACCAAGACCAGATGGAAGCAAGCCAAGCCAACGACTGGGATGAAGAAAAGGCCTGAAACACTCATGATGGCCAGACTGAGCCAAGCAGTTAAGGGAGGATATTTCGAAGGGATATTTTATGCAATGCTAATGTGGGAAATCGTGAACAAACGTTTGGATAGTATAATGGATAGTACAGGAGCTATGATTTCTGGGAACATTTGTCGTTTTTTACATTTTTGTTCAAGACAAGCATGGTAACATGGTCAAGTATTGCAATAATTCTGTTTTGGTAGTATCTAGGTATCTTTTTCCCTCTATAGTATCAAGGTAGATACATTTCAGCAACTCTTCAATTGGGCAGACCTTCAAATGCTCAAGTTACTGTGTCAGATTAACCAATGACATAATAGGAACTGTACAAATGTGCAATGTCATTAGCTTATTGCTAACATACTACTAGAATCCCAATTAGAAATTAGCATTGTGGAGGTATGTTTTCCCTAGTTTTATTTAACTGGGTTTTGATGGAGCTTATTCCAGTGCTCATAGGGTGAAAGGTGGAGAAACACCCTGGACAGGTTGCTAGTCCACCGCAGGGCAGACACACAGACACACACATTCACACCTAGGGGCAATTTAGCACCACCAATTCGGTGGAGAAACACTCTGGACTGTGAGAGTAAACCAGAGCGTGCAGCGAAAACCCAGGCAGACAGGGGGAACATGCAAACTTCACAGACAAAAGACCCTCAGCAACCTTGGCCAGGAATCAAACCCAGGACCCTCTTGATCCAAAATGGAGCTAGGTAGTCATCATTTGGCATGATGTCATTTTAATCATGCTAATTGTTGACTATTCACTTGTATACTTGTGATCATACTTGGTAGGAGTACTTTACTCGTACTGAATAATGTACTAAGTAAGAGTATTTTTCTCATACTGAGTAATTTGCTCATCCTTAGTGAGAATATTTTACTCGTACTGAGTTAGTAAGTTAGTGAATAATGTACTTGTACTTAGTATGAGTAATTTACTCAAAATACTTACTAACCATACTTTACCCATATTTGGTAACTTACTTATACTTAGTAAAAGTGCTTTATATATATTGAGAAACTTATTCATACTTAGTAAGAGTCTTTCACTTGTACTGAGTAATTATTATTTTAAAGTAACCATTCTTCCTTTTTGGCTACTTTGGTCTTAGTTGAAGTGTAACTTGAATATCACCAATGAACCCATAGTGATCAAGTTTGCTCCTCTAACAGAAAAATAACTGACTTGCACATTGTGTGGATTAAAGATACGTGACAGCTGCACGCAGCGCCCACAGGTCCTGTAGGTGCTCCAGCACGTACAGGAGGCCTCCAGAGAAAACAGCCACCATGTGCACGGTGAGACACAGCAGGAAGAGGAAGAAGAAGCGGTAGTTCCGTCTCCCAATGCAGTTGTTCACCCATGGGCAGTGATGATCAAAGTCCTTAAAACCAGACGCACCATACATGTTTTTACCATGACTGAGTGCTCCACATTACAATGATTCTTACAATCCGAATACAAAGATATTCATCAGATGCTCTCAAAATCATGGAATAAGGACCAATCCATGGGAAAAATTCTTCTTATTTATATTACATTATTAATTGTATTGTTAATTATAATCTTTTAAAATTAATATCTGCCCTAGTTAGCATGTGCACTGACGAGTCATGCGCTGTGTGTGATCAAAACTAAAATTCTGCTTCCATGTCAACATCACTGCTGTGCAGAGACTAATCCACCACCCAAATAATGCCTGCTCAGTGGTGGTCCTGTGGTGGTCCTGACCTTTGAAGAAGGCGGTAAAGACATGGGCTCACAAAAGATGCCGAGAAATAGAGGATTATAGTGTGTTTTGTAAACTACAAACAGCATCAATATAGTAAGTGGAGCTGATAAAAGGAGCAATAAGTGTAGATACATGATAGGCATACCTAATAAAGTGGCTATGTCAGTGGAGTGTCCTACTGTACAGTATATAATACACCCAAGTGAACAGTGAGAAGAAAGCTTTTCTACTGTACTGATAATTATATATACATACAATATACGAAGCTCTATACACATTACATTATATATATATATACACATACATACATACATATATATACACACACATACACACACAAACACCTGCAAAAGGCTCTATTCACATTAACCTTTTCCATACAGAATGTTTTTACACTTTACCCTCACTGTATTTTCGGCCAGAACTCCAATATTCTGTATTAACATGGATAAACAGCAGGACGACTCTGCAAAGGTTAAGCAGTTTTTTTATTACAGAATTGAACGATTGGCAGCAGACAAAGCGTAATACTCTGCTGGCCGCTAAATACGTCTGACTGTATGCAGATTTCATCAGAGAGGGGACAAAAATGCCTGGGGCAAAGGGGATTAACCTGCTTTCTCTCTCTCTCTCTCTCTCTCTGTCTCTGTCTCTCTCTCTCTCTCTCGCTCGCTCTCTCTCTCTCTCTCACCTCCACACAGTGGTCACACACGCTGCAGTGGGAGCAGCGGGGGGGTCTGTAGAAGTGGCAGGAGGCGCACCACTTCATCCGAACCTGGATCCCCCGGACCTCCATGTTCTTATAAAGAGGAGCGCGGAAGTCGTCGTCTTTGTCTTCGTCCTCATTAGCTGTGAGAAATATTCAACCATTTAAAAAAAAAACAATGATACGCATGTGCGATGTTTATGATGAAGCCTGTAGCTTTAAGCAAGAAAAGCCCACAACCCTAAATGTACTAAACAAGTCATCCAAGACAGGTTTGGTGTCCAGAGTTGTGCTGGAGCTACCAGGCTAATGTAACAACAAGTTATTAAAGCTTGTACCACCAGCAATCAGCATGTCTTGGCTGAAAGATTGTAATTGGAAAAGCCGTCCAATCATACCAGTCAACACAATTACATTCGTTCAGCCACGACATGCTGATTGCTGGTTTACAGCCTTCACTTACTAGTAACCTGAAGTAATTAATAAACACTGAAGTAATTAAGTACTTAAACCGAAGTAATTAAACTACCTGACCGTTGTCTCTTCGCTCTATGTACATGTACACAGATGCTAATGACGATAAAGTAACTCTGAACCTCAGGCATGTTGGAAAAGCTGGCTGACCTGTGATCATCTTAGCAGGGAAAATGTGGCCTTTATGAATAAGAGGACTTTTGAATGTTTGTGCTTCATACAGACAGCTGGTTTGGTTTGACTGACCAGGGATACAGGTAGGCCATCAAGGTCAACTAGCATTAGCTCTTTAAGGCTAACTACGGTCAGTGTTGTGCAGGTTAGAAGCAAGTCGCTCTCATGGTCATATTCTGTGATTTAACTTTACATTTGAACCCTCTCTTCATTCTAACCTTAATGTTCTTTACAGTGTCCAGTGTTGTGGTCAGGCAGTTTAGAAATTCACTGTTTGAGCACTTTCACTGTGCAAAGGTTATCCAATGGTGTTTAGCTATCAGGCTAATGTAGGCAACCAATAAGGAAAGCTTGTACACTAGCATGCCTTGGGTGAACCTCCGGACGTGTTGGTAAAGTTGGTTGACCTTGAGTGTGGTCATCTTAGCAAGGACAATGTGGCATTTATGAATAAGAGGACCTTTCTCTTGTGTGCAACATTTCTGGTGCAACATGTGCAATGTTTGGCGTGAAATGTTACTGTGTGAAATGTGCTATTTGTCTTGGTGCATTATTACTGTGTTTGTCAATGCCTGCTGCTACCAAACAACTGAGGAAACCCCAGTGTGTACCTGTGTATATATTCACAGTGTTGATACGCATAAATTTCCATTATGTACATATATAGCTCCGGAAAAATAAGAGGTTTTATAGGTATTGAACTGAACGGCTTTGTGTTAGTTTTTAAGAACTGCTAATAATATTTCTCTTAATTTCCAAATAAAAATATTGTTCTTTAAAGCATAATTTTAAAGGAAATGACAAAACATCCAAATAAGAGAAACGATGCAGTGTTTACAGAACTTGAATAATTCAAAGAAAACAAATCTCTTGTTCACTCTTAAAAAATGGCAATAATTACCTTTGACGTATTTCTAGTAGTGTTTTTCAATCCAACTGGTCACATTGCAAGAGGATAGTGTTGATTACAGCAGTGTTTTTATACTTTTCCTCATTAAATAAGATGTGATTCAGGTGATCACTAATCAGTACCTCATAGAGATGGTGGTTTAAAAATAAATTGCAGTGGTCTTTTATTTTTTTCCAGAGCTGTATATATATATATGTGTGTATTTTTGTATTTTTTGTATACTGTACTTTTATACTGTACTGTTGTGTTATAGCTTTTATTCTATTGTTTTTGCTGCTCTTACCAATGCAAATTTCCCACTTGTGGGACTAATAAAGTTTTATTTTATCTTATCTTTATCTTTACATCCTCATGTAAATTTGCCTTGTTCAAATATAGCTGGTTTGATTGAAATGTGTTCATTTTTGAGGATCAATCCTGACCAGGGATACAGATTAGCCATCAATGTCAACTAATATTAGCTATTTACTGGAATATCAGAATCAGAAAACTTTTTTTTCTTATTCTGAATATGGTCAGTATTCTACAGCTTTATATCTGAAAGTTCTCCTCCTTCTGACCTTAATGTTCTATACAGTGTCCAGAGTTGTGGACAGGTAGTTTCATTTTATATTTGAACACTTTTACTGTGCAAAAGTCATCCATTCAACACAATTACATTCTTACTCCTTGCTTAGATGATAAAGTGAACTGGACTGACCCCTGGGGAGCACGCCAGCATCCATGAATGTTGCCATGGTGAAATTTGCCATGACAAAGAGGAAGGTGACGGCGACGCATGGCGGGAAAGCAAGAGACACATTCTTGGCCAGCCAGGGACACCTGAGAAACACGGGGAGAACAGAAAAAGCCAGAAGTCATGTTTACAATCGCAGGCCGGTGTTCCTCGGCCGAGCCCAGGGTTTGGACACGAGCCGTCACCGTCCACGAACAATCAGGAATATGCTGCTTCAGCACGTTGCCAAAAATGCAACTTCTTATCCAGTCCTTTAGATCTTCTTTTGATCAGATGATGCAGAAAGATTTCTAGCCGTGGTAGCCTGTCTGACTAAGACCTTTCATCTACAGATATGGCCTGTGGCTACAATATAGCTTCACACTAAAAAGATGAAAGTGTGGATAAATCAAAAAAAAAGAGAGACTAGTTGAGGGGATGATTCAAACCTCAGAAAGAGATTAAACGGAAAGGTAATCATGTTTCCACCGGATGGTTGAGGGGGCGGTAGATCAGACACAGCAGTCAGACATATCAGACTATACAGGTCTACCCTACTGACTCTATAACGGAGGACTTAGGGCAAATTTCTATGGTAGATTTCGGTTTCTTTACAGCCAAATTAACAGATGGATTAGTTTTTGGCTGCACATTTCCATAATCTTGTGTTAGCCAAACATAAATAACATGGTCCCTTCATTCATTTAGCTGAATCTAATATATAGCACAACAGAAAACATACGAGGCAACTGGTTATTCAGCCTTATATATATATATATATATATATATGTATATGTGTGTATATATATGTATAAAGTGAATATATTGAAAAAACGCGATGTTGTGATGTGGTAAAAATGCCTATTTTTATAGTGTAAAACCTAAATATGCCCCCAAATATGGTCCCAAAACACTTTAATTTCAATTAAAACTCAGCTTAATACATACCCTTAAAGAAAATGTAAAGGTTAACCCGTATTCGTACTTTATAGTGTACATTGAATGTAAATACCGATATTACCCCTGTATAGGCTCTACTGTAATTCATGCACAGACGTTTTCTTTGGTATAAGAAGGTAAATACAGTAATAAATTCATTTAATTTACTGTAATAAAAATACAGGGCTTTAAGAAGAACAAAATGAAAAACA
>JBBJLS010000036.1:13864120-13879544 GCA_037577275.1 Bryconaethiops microstoma | reverse complement strand
GCAGCCAATCAGCAGCAAGGAGAAATAAATAGCGTTCTCGGATTGGCTACTTTCAAACCTCCTGTCTCTGAGTACAGTGGTATTTCACCATCCCAATACACGCTTTCTTTGTGTTTCTCTCCACAGGACCAAAACATTTGTAGTTATTTTTTATATGTAAATGTAGCTGAATTTACGTTAATATATTTATATTACTAAATTAGTAAATTATATTTTTCTTAATAATTTAGCACTAAAATGCATAAAAATGATATACTGCCACGAAAAAAAGCTGTGATGTCCGGGCATCGTCCCATGCCCCTTTGTCCTGCTTAGCAACCCAGCATGAGGACAAGGGGGTGTGTCAGACGAGGCCCGGACGTCACAAAAGCAAAAAAAAAAAAATGGGGACGTTATCTGCAGTTTCCGCGTTAGTCCGGGGGTTTCCACAAACAATGATTAGTTCGGTTCTCGGAAAAAACCCGAGATGGACTGAAACCAGGACTGCTGAACCGTGTTAAAGTGGGGTTTACTAATATATATATATATATATATATATATATATATATATATAATGTGTATATATATGTGTATATATATATATGTATGTATATAAGGTCTTGAGTCACCCCTTTATATTTTGCTTGTGATCCTCTTGATCATGCCAAAACACTATTTCAGGCCTGTCACACTGTCTTATATTTGTCATATTGAGTAAATCAAAGGAAAGAAACGGAACAAATGTGCCTAAAGATACAAGTGCCTAAAGATACAAGGTGTCTAGATCTTTTTTTTTGCAAACCTTAAAAAAAAATGTTACACGCTATATAAACAAGGGGAAGCAATAGCATTTTAAAAGAGAACTTCCTTCATTAGACATTCTATCATGGCATAAAACCTGGTCATTCTGGATGGTAAAGAAGTATGCATATATTTTGCAAAATCAAAGCAATTTCCTTTGAACTCCCTCTGTGGATAAAGTGATGTAAGAACTCAGAAATTACAGAATTCCCTCTGATGATTCAGATCCCCTTAAAGGTCCATTAATTTCCAGTCTCGCTACCACAACAACCACCACAGAGGTCAGCAGCCTCGTCCGGGGCCCAGCTCTGTGTGGCTGGTGTTTGCGGTAATGGGGGTCACGGGGAGGGGCCGGCGGAGAGGCTCTCCCTAAAGGAATGTCCGTGCTGTGCCAGCTGCAGTTCCGTAATCCCCAGATTACCGAATCAGGATCACGGACCACTCCGCCGCTCATCAGTGAACTGTGGAATCCGTATGTGAAAACCTCCAGAACATCACTCTTCGCCTGTCCCTGGGAGGACATGAAGCGCTTTCCCACTGGGAAATGGAACCGAACCGTGCCGTACCGTGAACAAATGTTTTTCCATTACAAATAAAGTGACCCGAACCCAAGCTGCTCGACAGCAGGGCTAGAAAAGGGCTGCAGCCGAGCTGCCCGCATCACTGCTTTCTGATTGGACAATGAAAAATGTTGTCATCATAATACGGAAAGAGGCCATTGTTGTTTTTTTTTTACTGTCCTCCTGAAAAACAACAGTAGAGATGCAAAATAACAACCGGGAAGTTGACAAAGTACAAGCACTACTATCTGTTATCTGAAGATAAATTTCAGTGGGACTTTTCTACGACTCAAACAAATTTATCTTTGACACTGTCAGAAATGCGAAGGTGTACCAGCACATGACTATCAAGTTATCTGGGTTAGGTATATGTCGCATGGCTAAAAAATGCTGAGAGAACAATTAAAAACTCAAACAAGACTATTAACAAAAAGAGACCACAATATCAAAAGCAGCTCTGACAGAAAAACTTCCCACTGGTTCGACTCCATGGACGTGGTTTTGGGACAACTGGCCATAAACTGTGAGGAGAGAATTATGCTGTTGATGCGTCAGAAACACCCTTACACTGAGATACGTGGGAAAATTAAATTATGCTACAATATCTGTACCATCACAGTACAGTTTAGGTACAGCACAGTTCCTGTATAATTATGCAAAAGTGCCTATGGAGGCATCTTATGAAAGCAATCAAAATGTAACAAATCTGCAAATAAAACATGGGCAAAAACCCCCAAAAAACAGATAATTGCAACCGTAATTGCATCTCATCATTCGCATGACCAACAATACGTGCCAGAATTATTTTCCCCACAGGCCTGGGTGGGAGAAACAGATCCGTCCTGGCATGTGGAGAAGGGGCCGAATGAGATGACAGTAAAGCTCATGAATCCTCATAAATGCTGAAATCTGACTCATGCTGTTTATCTCTCTAGACGTTATTTATTGCAGTGGCTCGTGTTTGCAAATATGTACACAATGGCACAGCGTCACACACTTCCTTCCCGTCCGAGGGAGAAAATCCTATGGGATTCCGATTAGTGTTGATTCAATAACTTCACCAAGTATCACCAAGGCACCTCTGGCTGGGTGGAATGTGCGCATCATCAGATTACCCTGTTTATGTTTCCCCTTCGGCAAGTAGAACTTCACCTGCAACATCAATCAAAGCCCGTAAAAGTGCCTGCTGAACTTTACTGTATTCTATCATTTTTCTGACTGCATTCTTTTGTGCACATTTTCCTGATATCACCGCAGTATGAATGCATATTCTATTCTATTCGACTTCATTTGATTTTATTCTCCTCTATTCTTTTCTATTCTATTCTATTCTGTTAGTTTATATTCCATTCCATTCTGTTCTGTTTTATTTAAATAAATCTTGCTAATGCAATCACACTATTGTTTTTCTTAAGTTTGACTTTTTATTTATTTATTTATTTTATTCTTTTTCTGGCTGGAATTCGGTGCCTTTTCTCCTTCTACAGTTTTTGAAAGATGGGCATCCTTCTAGTGTCAAAACATCTGTTAATATCTGGTATATTAAGATTTTTGATCAGTTGATTAGGGGCCAAAATATACAAAAAAATAAATAAATTTGGGGGGTCGAAGTTGTCTCTGTAATCTATGGGGAGGTAGAGTGGAAGGGCGAGGCGCCTTAAAACCGTGTAATGGAGAGGGAGAGAGTCTGTGACATCACAGCTATGTCAGCTATGAAAGCCACAAAAACTCATAAACTCAAACAGACTTAAAGACACTCAAAGCTCAGGTCAATTATAAAAAAAAGATGTATGGCACTATTTGTTGTGGTTTAGTTACAAATAATCGCATTTTATCGAGAGCGGTTTGCTCCACCCATTTTCAGCCATCCTTAACCATAATTTTTTTTTAGTCATATAACCAATGTTTGAGTGTCTCCAAACACTGGTTCTTTAGCAACCATGCAACCATACTTCCCATTTTGCCGTGGAAATGCAATCTAGTTTTATTGTATTTTACTCTATTCCATTTTATTATATTATATTGCATTTATTTTAGTTCATTGTATTCTATTTCATTTCTTTCAATTATATTCCATACCGTTCCGTTGTATTCTGTCATAGGAGATTCCATTCCATTGTATTTGGTTCTATTCTATTTCATTTTATTCTATCATTCTGTTCCATTCTATTATGTTCTATTCTATTCCATTTCATTCTATTCTAGGCAGCACCAAAGTATGTCATTCGCATAATATGGGTCATTCCATGAACAGGAGGTGACATTCATCAGAGAAATCTTGAGGTCAAAGCCCCTTTCCCTTTAAGATCCTGATTTCTTATCAAAGGGATTACTCTGGATGCCTCCACAAGACCTGACCAACATTGATTTCTGGCCATCTGGAGCACGGGGAGAGTTCATTATACCAACAGCCCGCGTCCACGAGCTCCAATTCCTAATGAAACAGCCGAGCACTTTTAAATCTAAGCTCCCGCTGCTGCCTGTGTGTGAAGCCTGGCTGCAAAGGCCTGTGCTGAAGATATACAGCAGTAATGTACAAGTGATTTATATAATGCGATAATGCAGCTCTTTGCTTCCTGGAAAACCCTTCGGATACACTGGTTTTTAGAATAGCCGGTGCTTGTAGAATCCAGACCTGGTTTAAAGCAATAGTTTGGTGAGAAATGAAGTTTACACAGTTTCCCCATTACTTTGAATGTTACCAGTCAGTGTTTGGGGTCTAAAGTTGGCTTATTTAGTTCTGAGCTAAAAGGCTAATGCAGCTAACAGAGGGTTGTACACACCATTTCAGCAGGGGTGGGAATATGTAGACAACTCATGATTTGATTCAGTTTCATTTTAGATCTCACTGTTTTTCCTGATTTTCTTCCCCTTTTTGTAGTCTCCAATTCTGCCCACTAGCTAGGACTCACTCTGCAAGTATAAAAGTATTTACAGCAAAACTTTTTTAAACTGTTCACGTGAAGTAATGGTCACAATCAAGAATTGCTGAGGTATAAAAATTTTTAAAATTGTAGCGTAGTGTTGTAACGTAGTGCTCAAAGTCGCGTGGTGCGATTAATCAGCGTAAATTTTTTTAACGCATTATTGTTTCTGGAATGAATTAATCAAAATTATCGTGTTAGTTCAACACCCCTAATATATATATATATATCAAACATGTTATGGATAATGTTTATACCACCTCTACAACAGTAGCATGAGTACAACATAAAAAACAGATCAGGTCTAAAATAGCCAATATTCAAATATACCTGGACTGGACTGGGACGTCCCTGAAAGTCTACCTGGGATGATGTCAGATTATTTAACATCTTTGAGGAATATGAGTGATGCTTTAGATGAGTGGAATGGTGATAGGTGTACATCAAATATGCTTGATAGAGGCATTAGCCTCATAGATCTAACAGAAAATCAAATATGTCTTGTTTAATAGACCGTATGGGGGAAAGTGGATACACTTGACCCTTTGCCGGCTTGTACCTTTGTGTTTCTCAGAGGGTGGAGAGCGGGTTGTAATGGTTCACTGTGGTGCTGGAACTGTTCACGGCTCGAATCATTGATCAAGAGTAAATATAGTTCCATTTTTTATAGCTGTATATTATATAAAGTTGAGTGCAAAAGCTTTCACACCCCCGATTCCATTAATATGTATTGATATATCCTTCAGAAGGAAGATTTCTGCACATTTTAGTGCATTTAGTGCATTTCTTTGAGATTTATTAACTGGACAAACATAAAACATATTAAACGTGCCATAACTTGTTTCTTTTGTCCTGGTAGGTTAAATTCAGCAAATAAACAGTAACTGTGTTAAAATGTGCAGAAGTGTGCACCCTGCAAGAGATCAATTAGTCCACCAGATAAATGAGCCTTCAGTATAGTAAGATACGTTCGACCACCTCAGTGGGACTATTAAGGACAGCTGCATTTCTAACCAAACAAAAGCTGTCAGGCCCAACATTAATTCTGCATACTGGAGGATTGATGGTGCAACCCAAAGGGCAGATGGACTCCAGTGCTCTCAGTAGCTGTATTAGCACTACCACCAAGCAATCCATCTCAATGGCAAGCCCTCGAGATTAATATAATAAATAAGCTCCTTTTAAAATGCTGCTTTACATCAGCTTGCCACCGCAGGCCGGGAAGCCACTGTGCACTGCAGTACTGCTGTATTGTGATTGCACCTGGAGATGAATAGGAAGCATCTGAATGGCCCATTCTTTGGTAGAAAATGCCACCAGGAATTATGGTCAAATGTGGTTTAAATGAGGATTCGTCAATGCACTCTTACAAGAATGGACAATAGTAAGCCTTCAAAATGACTTTTTGCAACGTATGCAATAGAGTTTTTCTCCATTCATATAGAGCAATAAGTCACACAGGGTCAGAAAGCACATGAGCAAGTCTATTAGAGATTATGTAACTCTTTACAGTTGGACTTGTGTGAAGAGTGTGTGATAATCCAGGCCTCGCTGCTTCAGTGGAAAACTGAAAAAGCAAACCTTAGACACATTAAACATCACCGTCACAAACCGACCTCGTCCAGACAGAGAAGAAGGCAGGAACCGTGACAATCTCTTGGTTAATCGACCTGTTTGAAAAATCTAAGTTGGCTCTCACAAGCACACAATTTAAGTTGTACTCACACTAGGCACTGTTGCCTTGTAGCTCCTCCCTGTAGCCCCTCCCTACTCCCCCTGCAGGCCTGTGCTCACATTGCCCTTAACGTCTCAGACCTAATCACTTTTACTCCCTCACGTCCCTCACTGCTCAATCCTTTTTGTCCAGTGAGCAGCAGGATTTATAGAGTGCACCCCGGACCTTCAGACAGACTAGTGTGAGACCACCCTTATGGCTCTTCCACTGGCACAAGAAGCCGCACAGTACCGCAAACAAATGTTTTTCCATTACAAATAAAGCAAGCCGTACCCAAGCTGCTCGACGGCAGGGCTAGAAGTGGGCTGTAGCTGAGCTGACTGCATCACTGTTTTCTGATTGGTTGAAATGTCATCACAACATGGAAAGAGGCCATTGTTTTTTGCTGCCCGCGCAAAAAAAACAACAATGGAGTTACAAACTAACAACTGGGAAGTCGTCCAAGTGCAAGCATTACCGTCTGTTTGGCCTGCAAATAAAATTCAGTGGGAGTTTTCTATGACACTAACAAATGTATCTTTAACACCACTCTGTAATGTCTTCTGGGTTGATAGGATACTAGAGGGCAGTCTCAAGCGAATCCACAATTAAAAGGTTGATGTGGACTGTCTGTACAAAATTGTAATTTGTAAAAGATTCATTGTTTTTAAACACGTTCTCAACACAAAACAGTACAATTATTAACAGGACTTTCTAACGGTGACTTTTGTACGATCATAACACTGAGAACCAACAGCCAATGAGCTGCTAAGCTCTCCAACCAATCAGCACTCAGTAGCCAGAATGCCATTCAATCAGTACTCAGTAACCATAATGCCAATCAATCAGCATTCAGTACCTCCAGCACCACCACTGGGTCCCTGAGCAAGACCCTTAACCCCAAGTAGCTCCAGGGAGATTGTCCCCTGTAGTAATGGAAGTCGCTTTGGATAAAAGCGTCTGCTAAATGCCGTAAATATAACGTAAATGTAGTCAGAAGGCAAACCAATCAGCACTCAGTAGCCAGAATGCCAGCATCCTACTGTCTAAAATGCAAAAATGCAGGTATTTTTCTACTAGCAAAGTGAAGATTCTTGTGTGAAAGACTAGAAATAATTTATTAACCTTTTTAGCCATCAAGTCCCATCTATCAATAAGGTCTCACTAAGGGGAGCCCTTTAGTGTTTTCCAGCCATTTTGGTGTAATGAGAGGAACAGGAATTGGCCAGCCTCCCTATAAACTGCCTCTGCTCTGTTTTTAGGCCTTGACCTTGACTGGTCGGCTGCTGCCCACACTTAATTTATTAGTCAGTTAGTCTCCATCTCTAAATTCAGGCACTCCGTTTTGCTGTAAAAAGGCGTTGTGTTGAGAAAACACCATATTCCATTGAACTGACTAGAATTTTGAATATTTTTACACCTATAGTGGACTCAAACAGCAGATAAAAAACCTCACTACCCCTTTATAAGCAGCAGTAGATGCACTATACATCAGGGAAACAAAATTAAACCACAAATTTCTTTTCCTTGTGGCAGCTTTAATCTACAAATGAAAAACATGTATCCACTCACTTGCTGCCAAATGAGCATACAGGTGCTGTATCTCATAACAGTACAAATATGCTGCAAAATTTAAAGTGCTATAAATGTATAATAAGCTCAGATGTCCTTCCATGTGCAAAATTATATAGTACAACCAACTGATCATATTCCTCTCATTTTCACAGTCTACACATTGAAATGGCTGTTCATGTGCAGTTTCTTTACATCGTTATTGTGTATTGTTATTATGTGGTATTATTATTATTATTATTATTATTGGATATTGTTATATTATTATTATTATTATTGTGTATTGTTATATTATTATTATTATTATTATTATTATTATTATTATTATTATTGTGTATTGTATTGAGATCAGCTGAATGCCTAGTGGTTAGGGAGTTGGTCCTGTGACCAGAATGGTGCGGGTTCAAATCCCAGGACTGCTAGTGGTCCGGGGCGCTGTGTTCCTGGCTGCCCGGTGCTTCACCTGTTGAATGGGTTAAATACAGAGAAAGAATTTCATGCTGTCCACACTGTGTGCTGTGGTGTGACAAATAACTATTGTTATAAGTAACCATAACCATATAAACAAACCTTAACAAACAGACCATTCCAATATGTCCCGTCCATCACTGTACACTTATTTGGGCAAAAAAAGGGCAGAATACAGTCATACTGTATGTCTAAAGGACCTACATGCTGGGAACTACATGCATGTATCATCTACTCTGACAGATATACAATCTGTCCAAAAGTATCCGGACACTCTTTCAAATCGGCACTTTGCTGACACCCATTGCTGATGCAGGCATTCACACAGCTTGTAAAATCTCCATAGAAAAGCCCTGGCAGTAAAACGGGGCGCTCTGCCGCAGAGCGTATGAGCCTCATGCCAGGTGAGAGGTGTATAAAGCCCCCCACAGCACTGGGCTGTGGAGTGGTGGAACTGGGTTCCCTGCAGGAATGGAGCTCCAGCTGGTACCTTTGAGATAAATAAGAGAGGTATTCATGACTAATCATCCAACCTCAGTATCTGACTTCACTAATGCCCTGCGACCAAATCCTGAATCAACACGCCGAAGAGTAGACACCTCCCATTAATACCCTTGAGGTAACATTGGGTAAGGAGGCATCTACAAACTTCTGGAGAGACAAGACCATCGTCTCAGACCCAGATTCAATCAAAGCCTAAACTAAATAGGTTTCTAATGTTGAAACACCACTGATATTGCAATCCAGTCCAAGCCTAGGTTTGATCTAGGGATCATGGTGTAGGACCCCCTCAGCCTAAAGCCGGTTGTCCCACATGGATTCATATTCTCAGGCCTTGCAAACACTATGCGATTCCCTGTTGTTTTTCCCTCCAGATGGGGAATCAAAGAGCACTGTGCGCAAATCCTAATCCCCAACTTCCCATCTGCTGGAGCCATGCAACCCATATCCACCAGCAGCGTTTACGGGTCCCACATCAGGCACGTCGACTCCAAAACTGGGGCAAATGCGGCAGCGAACGTCAGGGCGCAGTGAGATCAGCACAGCTGCTTCATCCCATCAGCACTCAAACACTCCATCACTGCCCGACCTGAAGAGCAGGGTTTGTCCCTTTGGTTATATAATGGAGGGGTGTGAAAAAAAGATCTGGGTTCCATTTTGTCTTAAACCACCCTGCACGTACCTCTCCACAATGAATGGGTTTGAAAACGTGTTTTACGAGAAACATTCTCAGGCATCAGGCAGAGATTTCATAACCAGCTCATTTAATACCTTTTTGGTGGGGTGGCTTTTAAAGGGATTAAGCGCTTCAGACGTCTGGTTCCATTCACCACCACTTGGAGCAGAAATTTCTGTAGAATGCTAGTGTTTCTAGCACTTCATATCTAGGCAGATTTTGCTCTTTAAATCAGTGGAATTCCCTTTAACTGAATAAAAACACACCATTTAGAAATCCCATATATTACTGGAAGAAGACAAAAAAAACTACTACTACTACTACTACTACAACTAATAATAATAATTATTATTATTATTATTTTTATTAATAGTAGTAGTGGTAAGAATAATGTAATGAGAAGAATAATAAGAATGACAGCAATAATAATAATAATACAATGTTATCATTACATAGTTTTTATTACTACTACTACTTTATGATTTTGCTGTTGTTATAAAAAAATACTATCAAAAAGTTTTGTATTTAATATAATTAAATATGTGAAACAGCGGCTGGTCCTTACTGTAGGAGAGGCCAGCAGGAGATTTATGTCATTATCGTGCAATTTACTAGCTAATCACTGCTGACTGGTGATGAAGGTAAAAATTAAATCTTTTCATTTTTATGGATTTTAATCAGTTAATCCTGACAGGTCTGGTCTAATGCCAGCAGAGTGTCCTGAAAAACGCCTGAAGTCCTGAAACAATCGGATCAGCATGAAAAACCTGAGCCATTTTGTCTGGAAGTGAGGGGGTCACTGTTACACTGGCCCAGTTTCTTTACTGCAGTCTGAATAACATAATATCCGTGTTTTATTTTATTTAGTGTTCGATAATCACATGAAATTAGCCACGACATCTTTGCGCTGTTATCCTTTCATCGCTCCCTTGCATTAAAATGGACCAAGTAAGATATTTTTATATTTATCTTTGCATTTTTCTCTTTTTTACAGTAATAAGCCTGAACATCACTCTTGTATCCGACTGTGTTAGTCCTGGGGATCACAGTAAAGCAGTTTACTAAGATTAAAGAATCTGTAACAGTGACATACTATTAACTGGTTGTGTGGTGATGCAGAGTCAAATTCTAGACTGTCCTTTAACTTTAAATGCACTCGTTAACAGCTCGTTAAATATCTAACACTTGTCTGGTGATCCACATTATGATAATTGTATTCGGGGGCTTTGTAGGTCAGTGATGAAGAATAAAAATGACATGTTCTGGCTCATTAAGGTACTCAAATGGTGAAGATACTGTAAATGTATTAGCTAGCAAAGAATATCAAGTTTATTTTGAGTAAATATAAAGTGAGTAACATGCAACTAGTGTGTGTATATATATATATATGTGTGTGTGTGTGTGTGTGTGTGTGTATATATATATATATATACTCACTTATTATTTATAAAAATATATACTCAATATTATATATAATATGTGTGCATATAGATAGATAAATAGATACGTAGTTTCTGATCACAGTTTCGTTGGAGAAAATGTCAGAAACTCACGTGAAGACAAAGAAAAGTGTGGAGGATCCGGCCAGCAAAGCTGCAGCGAGGGACACGGGGATGTAGGATCCGACTTTTACTCTCTCTCTCGGGCTCCTGGGCATCCTGCCGCCGCTTCAGCCCACACACCGCGGGGCATACTCCCTCAGCCGCCGCGGAGTCTCTCCACCCAGCGCAGCCCGGGCCCCGTCCCACCGGACACACCGACTCACTGAGGACGAGGAGCAGGGGCGGGGCCAGGGTTCTGTTGGGGCGTGACCGTGGAGCCCTGGGCGGGGTTCTGAGAACGGCCAGCACCAACAAGCAGAAATGATTGTGGACAGAAATAATGACGGACTAAAACACTCATGGACAAAAGTATTGGGACGCATGCCCGTTACACTAGCACTGAGTTCAACGCACAACATGGACAAAAGTATTGGGACGTGCCAGGTTATCATCAACAGGGACTTCAAAGACTCTGCATTCAAATCCATAAACCTTAATTTGGAGTTGGCCCCCTCTTTGCATCTATAACAGCTTCCACTCTTCTTGGAAGGCTTTCCACAAGATTTTGGAATTTCTATGGGAATTTGTCCCAAGATTTTGGAGTTTCTGTGCCATCCGTTCCAGTTCATCCAAAGGTGTTGAGTGGGGTTGAGGTCAGGGCTCTGTTTGGGCAAGTCAAGTTCTTCCACACTGAACTCATCCAGCCATGTCTTTTTGGAGCTTACTTTGTGCACTGGGGCACAGTCATGCTGGAATAGAAAAGGTTCTTCCCCAAACTGGGTCCACAAAGTCGGAAGCATGGCGTTCTCCAAAATGTCTTGGTCTGCTGAAGCATTAAGATTGTCCTTTACTGGATGTAAGGGACCACCTGGACACAATAACTAAGAGGTGTGTTCCAATACTTTTGTCTATAGAGTAACTAGACTAATATCACTTGTTACTTGTTTCACATTTACTCCTAAACAGAGCAAAACACTACATTTTTAGTTGAGTCTTTTGCATAGCAGATATTGTTCAGTTAAACTTTTCAACAATTACTACTAAAGGATTCAAAGACACAAACTCCCCTTTTGTAGAAAAATCTCTCTCTCTATATATATATATATTTCTACAATATCCATAAAGACATGGTTAGATGAGTTCGGTGTGGAAGAACTTGACTGGCCCGCACAGAGCCCTGACCTCAACCCCATCCAACACCTTTGGGACAGAGATTGCGAGCCCAGACATCTCATCCAAATTCAGAGTCAGACCTCAGAAATGCTATACAGAATGAGTGGGCACAAATTTCCACAGAAACTCCAAAATCTTGTGTAAAACCTTTCAGGAAGAGTGGAAGCTGTTATAGCTGCAAAGGTGGAGCAACTCCATATTAAAGTCTAGGTATTGGAATGCAGTCTCATTAAAGTCCTTGTTTAATGACACTGCACCGTGTAATGGTCAGGTATCCCAATAATTTTGTCCATATAGTGTAGCTGAATTCATTAGAGAGCATCTCTCCATCAAGCCAACTATTTGCCAATGTATCCATCCAGATCCATCCTGTCTGTTGCTCCTGCATGACTGTCCTTCGCTTGTGAGATTAAGACTTTTCAGGTTTTTGTTAACAGGAGATTTGAAAGGTTGTTAGCCCAAGGGAAAAGTCCTACGGTGGAGCTGCTGTATGACTGGGGGACAACAAACAGTACAGTTGGTGAACTGGTTGAGATTCTTGTCAGACACAAGTTATTAGCTCCTGCACAAGTCCTTCTGCCAGGTAAAACGTTTATTCTGAAGTAGAATGACAAACTGTTAATGGGTGCAATACTGATGTCAAATGGCCAAAATACTGCATGTTTTCGATTTTTTGTGTAAAATAGATGACTGTCATCACAGCAGTATCAAAAATGTAGCTTTCTTAATACTGTTCATATTTGCTTCTAAAATCAGATTTTGTTTCATCACCTGTTGCCACAAACAAGAGAAGAGAAGCAGAACATGTTCCTGACATTAAACTCTACCAAGAAGAGACACAGCTTTGTGAGAGGGTACTGTCTACAGCACCAGCAGTGGAAGAAACACAATACACACCACCTGACAGCACCACAGAACCAGAGGAAGGTTTGACTATATTTATATGCTCACCCTGCTGCTACTTAATATTGCTTCTGTAAGGATGGAACTGTGTAACCTAAAGTCAGAGCAGACCAATATTGTGAGGATGGAAGTTTCGTATCAGATTAAAATCAAGTCCCTCGACAGATCTGTCATGTTTGCTTTGGTTACCGTTCAGTAACTTCAGCGCACCCTGTCTGATCGAAGTTCTTCAACAAATGTCCCATTATTTCAGTCCGATCTGCTGTTCCTCTTTGCTCTGCATCAGAAACTTTATACCAGACTCATTCTACTGCACCCAGAGATGCTTGTTATCCATTTTGCTTGTGATATTTTTAATGATGTCGATTATGGCTAATTCTGACTGGCTGATGGACGATATTTGTTTTTGATTTGTTTTTTTTGTTTTTTTTTGTAACCTGAAACTGACACTGTGAGATAAATGAATATACGAAACATACAATATAACGTCTGTTTAATGACTGAAATGCCACACTGGCAAAACAAGTCTTAAACAAAAATGGTTTCCTTTTCATATAACATGATGGAAATAAAGTGCTCCTTCAGAAGTAAAAGGCAAAAGGCTATTTGGCACAATGAAAGTTATGCATAAGTATGCTATGACATTTTGGTACCGATGTAGCAATGGTATACAAATCCAGCTTGATTTAGCCAATTCTGACCATGACCTTTTCCCTAGAAATTTGAATTAAGTTGTTTTATTTGTATGTTGCCTTCAGTATGCCAGGATTTGCATGAAATTTTGCTAATAATTGTGGTAACATTTTATTGTAGTGGTTCACTGGTACATGCTTCGAAGATGCTCACCTTATAAAGTGCTGCAACCATAGCTGTTGTTGTAAACAATGATATGCAGGAATCCTATTCTGTCTCCCCATGGGTTTAGGTTTCACCACCTTCACATATCAAGAGCTGACACAGATGACCGGGAGCTGGGATGACAGGCCGGTTTTGGACGGAGGCAGGAGACTCGGGGAGGGCGGCTTTGGAATAGTGTTCAAAGGTTTCTTCAGCAGCGCACCTGTAGCAGTCAAGAAACTCAATTTAGTGAGTATTTGATTAATGGGTATACAATTATATCATCGTGCTATGTTGTATAAAATATGAGTGTGTGTGCGTATAAAAATCTGATTTCTAATTGTTTGTCATTTTCACTCTGTTTTAAAATCTGATAATAGAAAATTATTGCTTGTTAAGGTGCGTTACATCTGCAATTAAATTTTAAGACAAAAATAGGCTTAAAGAATTGCACTGTAGTCTTCACCACATACTATTTCACTATAAATACATATTTTACATTAAACATGTAGCTCTGCAGGTCATAAGATAAACCTCATCAGATTTGAGGATACCAAGAATATAAGTGTACTTAAAACTATCTACACACATAATGACCAGAACACGTATAGGCCATTGCAATGATGTCATCATTTTTGCTCATTAATTTAATATCTCCTCGCGCCCCCTCCTCTAACAGGAAGAAGTCATGTCTCCTGAAGAGATGAAGACTCAGTTTAAACAAGAGATTCAAACACTGAAGAGGTGAGAAGACAGCGGTAAACTTTGTCTGTCACTTTTTTTTTTTTAAGTGACTTTATTCCAGTGATGATGATGTGATGTTTTTTCAGGTTACAACATGTGAATCTCGTGAATATGGTTGGGTATTCCAGTGATGGCCAGCACCCATGTTTAGTCTACGCTTACATGGCTAATGGTTCGTTACTGGATCGACTAGCATGTTTGGTAAGAAAACTTTAAACATTGTGAAAATATTCAAATGAATATGAAATATTGTGTCTGATTAGGCCTTTATATACAGTCAAAAATCCTGAGCGAAGCATTGAACCCTGAAATATTTTGAGGTTAAAGAATATTTGAGATTTGTTTCTTTAAGTTATCTTTTTACGGGAAGATTTTTTGAGAGAAAAGGTTCTGCCCGATATTGAATGTACAGCAAGCAAGAAGAGTGCTACCCACGCATCTCTTTTGATCTTACATTTGTGGGGTCTAAATAAGCAACTATGTGCTTACCATTTGTAGTTATGAATCATAAGTGCTGTGTTTATAACTACAGATGCTCCGTGGTGTTTTGAAATAATATCAGTATCAGCAGATAATTAAATAATGGATCTGCATCAGATAGATGTTTAGGCTTGTTTGATATTTCAAACCTTTATTTGATGATGCTGTTGTTGTACTACATTTGGAGCCCTACAGAAATAAACGTTAGATTTCGCCATCATGCAAACTCTGTAGAAGTGAGTATAAATCTCCTTCAGACTAAGGAGGTTTTCCTCAGCCAGTAATGAGCTCACTTCACAGCCACAGTCTGTAACTTAAAATTTAAAATGTATATAACTTAAATACTAAATGTTTATTATTTAAAAATTAGATATTATTATTATCTCCTAATTTCTTCCGTTAAATAGCTTTGTCATTGGTAGAAAATTACTGGATGTTCCATATTGGTGCATCTTTGCTTATGTGTGTGTGTGTGTGTGTGTGTGTGTGTGTGTATGTGTATGTGTGTGTGTATGTATTCCTCCATTTGCATATAACCCTTTGGGAACATT